>JADRCD010133902.1:0-40265 GCA_019843815.1 Montemys delectorum | reverse complement strand
TGACCAAACCAATGCTCAGTTAGTGCTTGTCTCCTGGTGTCTGTGGGGTCATATTTATACTCTTTCATCAAGTGTGTCCTTTCAAGTATCTGCTTTAGCAAGATATCATTTGACATAACTAACTTTCCAAAGAACCTAAAAGTTTTCACTTCACCTCACTTCCCCTTCTGTGTTTTCCTCCTCCTCCTCCCCTCCCTCCCTTGCTCTTCTTTTCTTTTCCTTTTCCCATCTTCCTTGCCCTCTCTCCCTCCTCTCCATCCCTTCTCTTCTCTTTCTTTCTAATCCCTCTTCCCCCTCTCTCTTTTCTTTCCCTCCCTTTTTTCCTCCCTGGCTCCCCTCCCCACTTTTTCCTTCCTTATTCCTTTCTTTTTTTTATAAATCCAGGCATTTGTGGGTGTGAATATACCTTAGAAAAGGAATGGCTGAACATTCCCAGGAGGTTTTAGTGTGTCTTCCCAGGCAGGAGAGTAGCCAAGATGTTTCTGATTAGAAGAGAGATGTAATAACTCACTGAATGGAGGATCGCCAAGCATTAAGGAAATACACCACTTGTAATTTTTAGTTCAGTGCATTTTATTCTTCTGAAGTCAGTTGTCTACAGAATGATCGAGAGAGAGGACTGGAGTTCTATAAGGTTTCACTAAGTAGATGGTAATGTTGAATGAACCAGACACAGGCTCACTGGAGTCACGGGGCTGATCAACACACCCATAGATGGTAATGTTGAGTGAACCAGATACAGGCTCACTGGAGTCACGGGGCTGATCAACACACATGCTTTGGGTGATTCTTTGTGACTTCGTTAAATGGAGCTTGTGTATTCTTATCTACTCGATTTTTAACTTACACCTTAGTGATTTTTATCACCTTAGAACTGTGGCAATACTTAATGTCCTGAGAGATAATGTGAAGTGAGTATTTTTGTTAACCATGGAAATAAGAAGACATTCTCCTTAAATACTCCACTCTCCTAAGAGAAACATCAGTAGGGTTACAGGGTTACAGGGAACATTGTAGCTATAGCAGCTTTGAAAATGGAAATGATCTAAAGAGATTTAGTGACTTAGACAGAATTTGTAATTTATAGATGGTAGCAAAAAGATCTTGTTATAATTAAAAGTTAAAATTTGAAGAAAGTACTTCATTGAGAAAATAAGCTACACCAACTGATTGTATTTGTACATAGTAGGCATCCAACTGATTGTACTTGCACATAGTAGGCATGTTTTATCAGAGTAAATTTGACAACAGCCTCTGTGAATAAAGAAAAGAAATCTGAATTAAAGAAACAAATACATCCTAACATTGAGAGAGTTTTTATTCATCCTGCATAGTGGCAGGTATCTAATCCACTGGACAATTTGATTACAATAGAATATAACTTATGTTGAGGAAACCCATATACTATACACAGTCCATTAATGTCAAAGGTAAGATCTTGGAAGGATCACAATAGTTGCTCTGACTTCTTATACATTTCTAAGGACATTAAATCCTTTTCTGGTTGTGTGATCTTTCCCCACCCCTCCCCTGTAAGAACGAATGTTTGGGCCAGGAAGTGGGAGAGGGTGGGGTGGTAAGCAGGGGGATGAGGGAGGGAATAGGGGGTATTTTGGAGGGGAAACCAGGAAAGGGGAGAACATGTGAAATGTAAATAAAGAAAATATCTAATAAAAAAGAATGAACATGAGACTCCTTCGGGGCTGCCCACCTTTCTGGAGCAGAGGCTGGTGGTCTTCTAGGCCTAGGTCCCCAGAGACTGCCCTCTTTCCCTCTGGTTGCCACAATTCCCATGGGAGCTTTGGGACAAGCTATGTCTATTTTCTTTTTTAACTAGGGTCTCAAGAGCTTACTATGTAACCAAAGATGGCCTTAAAAATCCTCTGTCCTCCTGCCCCTATCTGCCAAGCACTGGGATTATAGGTGTATGCTATCACTCCCGACTTATTGATCTCAGAGCTTCACGAATGGCGGACACTCTACTAACCAAGCTATGTCTGCAGCCCATGTTGTCTTTAAACTGGTGAGCTCGGGAGGCTGTGAAATCCTGTCTTTACTCTTGCCTCCACCTGTATTTTAAGGCTAGCTCTACTAACTTATGAGCTGGCAATCAGAGAGCAAGATCTTGTGATGCTTAACATGTACTAAGACCTCAGTGACAGTCCTTAGGGAGGGAGAAAGTCAAGTCATTCTGCCACGACAGTGACTGGTTTGATGTTGTAAATTCTAGAGTTAGGAACTGGGGAAGGGAACTAACTAGAAGCAGGGTCGTAGCATCAGCAGGGTTAATTAATTTATTTTTTTCTCCATTTAAATCTATTGAAAAATAAATTTGTCCATGGACATTCCCTATCCTGACCAATGAACCAAAAGAAGAATTCTTGTGATTTTAAATTTAAATCTGGCTCGGTAGGATTTATTTGGGGTGGGGTAAAGAAGAGTCAGGGGTCATACCAGGGGCCAGGGACAGTGCAAATGTAGGGAACAGGCTGGTTAATGGCAGGAGAGTAGAGATGGGTGTGACCGATAGGTTCTGCTTGCTTCAGGCCTCAGTCAAATCTAATCTTTTCAAGGCCTGTGGGATGCGGCAGCACTGAGAAGATAGATGTAGGAAAGACTAAATCACAAGTCCATTTTATTAATCCTTGACTTGGGGATTTGGGCATTGACAAAAAGCAGACGTCATGGAGTCGTCGGGGACTTTGTTGAGTCACGGCTACGACTGAAAGGATCCCACCTAGGGTTCAGGGTCTGAACCTTGAAGCTATGTTCACTTTAAGGGCTGCACAGATGTCTGACCCTGGAGTGAGTTCATCCTTAAGCTTATGCTTAAGGATCCATAAGCTTAAGCTGCACGGCTCGAGATCCTCACCCTTGCCCCTGCCATGAATGGAAGTTACTCTTAGAAGGGATTAAATGCCACAGGATGACTGGTGCTCTACTCTCCTGGCTACCAATGGGCAGCTTTAGTAGTACTCTGGGAGCTCTAAGAGTGTCTCATTTCCTTTCTCTTCTACCTCTAGACTGCACATAATTCTGCTGCTTCTTAATATACCATGGCATTGATTTACCTTTGACCTTACTATTGAAAGAAAATAGTGTCTACCTGCTAGGCAACTCTTGAACTCAACCGTTGCCTGAAGCAACCCCATTCCCCCTCAGCTCCCCAGGTGATACTCTCTCATTTGGTTAAATGATCACTCTGCTTAGGCTACAGTAGTATCTGGTAAAGAGACTGGGCTTGGGGTCCCCAATCTGTTTTTAATTACCCATGATACACCCCAGGGTACCTACCTAGTGTTTCTGAGCCTTAGTTTCCCGAAAAAGTGGAGGTAGCCATAACTCCATCCTTCACAGAATGCTGTGGAATTTCATGAGGGAATCTTAGAGCATTCAGTAGGGCACAAGGTCAGATGCCTTCAGAGTCTCTCCCTGCTGCTGTCCTTTGTTGTCTTATACATTAAAACTCGCAGTTTGGCACCATTTTCAAGAACCAAATTAACTATCATGTCCTCCCATTTGGATTGTTCCTCCTATCCTTCCTGCCCACTTCCCATCAGACTTTGAATCCATGGTCTTCGCCTCTGTCCCATCCTCTGGTACCCAGGACATCATCTCCCCAAGAGACCGCTCCCTCAAGCTCCAAGTTCCCTCTCTGTTGTTGTCCTACATTTTGCTTGCAAGTATTTCTGAAAACCACTTGTCTAAAAAGATCTAATTTTCCTTAGAGGATAATTTTCCACCTACCCAACCCCTCATTGACCTTCTAGCTCCTTTGCCAACAGTGTCCTCACTCACAGCACAGAATACTAGCCTTTGACTCATGGCTCATAGTACAATCTACGCAGCAACAATATGGATCTGCCATCCGTTCCAGATCCAAAGCATTGGCAGGGCCTGGGATGCATATTTGTGACTTCTTTTTGTCCATACAAAGCTCAATTAGCTATTAATATACCCATTTATTTATGATGTGTGATTTTACATCTATGAGTCAATGAGGGCTCATCTACTCTACTCTGGGGTTCTGATCACCTGATCAGACTCCACAGAATTCAAATCAGTAAACATGATATCAAATGAAGCACCAAATGGCACATGTGGGTTTGCTATGGCGGTTCACGGGTAGGATAATCACAGTGGAGTAACTGGTTTGCGTATAAATATATTTCAACAGGCCTCTTGGGGCGGCTCAGCTTTGGTGTCAAGAAAGCACCGTCAGCTCCTGCGTGGCATCCACAGGTAAATTTAGTTTCCTGTTTTGCACCTTGACTTTTATTTAGGGAAAAAAAAAAACAATTGTTAGGATGTCTTTATCTGAGTGGCATTTAGAAATCATGGCTGGGGGATAATGCAGTCAATTAAGTCCTTACAATAAGACCCAAATCTATCCCCCAGAACCCATGTGAAAAATTGCCATGTGTGGTAGCATACACATAATCCAGTGTTGGAGAAGCAGACATAGGCTTATCCCAGGGACTTGCTGCTCTGCCATCCAAGGCTAATCAGCCTGCTCCTGGCCAACAAGAGACTCTATCTCAAAAAACCAAAGAGGTAGATGGTATCCTGAGGAATGATACCATCATTGACCTCTGGCCTCTACACACGCGCGCGCGCGCGCGCACGCACACACACACACACACACATACACACTGCAAAAACCGTTTTTTTTCTCAAACAGAACACCCTCTAAATTGTTCCTATCCTTTAGATGAAGAGTCCCATGGACTGGTAACTTATATAGGAGACTTCAGTAGTATTTCCCATCTCCTGACAGCAGCTAGCTCAGCCCCTCTCTGATCTCTCTTTCTTTGACACTACAGAGCTGACTCGGTGGCCTGGAACCCACACAAGATGCTGATGGCGGGAATCCAGTGCTCAGCTCTACTTGTCAAGGACAAATCTGTGAGTTTTCCTGTGTTTTACAGTAATCAAATGCACTCAGTCTCCAAATTTGTAGAAGCTCCATGGTTGCTCATTCCTTGATGTCTTGGACTAAGTGTAGATGATCCCCCAGGAAATGGCCATGAGCTTGAAACAAAGGATAAATAGACTCAGAGAAAGAACTTGTGCTTCTCTAGTAGCCTTGTGGATTTGATTGAGGCATTATATAATTTTATCCATTAGAGAAAAATATGGTCTCTTATACCCTTATTTGGATTATACTTTAAAACTTGGCTTTAAATCTCTCTCTCTCCCTCTCTCTTTATCTCTCTCTCTCTCTCTCTCTCTCTCTCTCTCTCATTGATTAAGTCTGGGATTTAAGTCATCTCAAAAATTCTGCTCACTGGAAAAGTGGAGCAGATGTGTGTCACACATTACCTCAGATGCTTAATACACTTACCAGGGACTTAGCTGTGTGTTTGAATGGGAGGGTATCAGTTAAGGGCTGGTCTCTGACTACAGGGTTAGTGGGGATGGCTTGCTCGAGCTCTTTCTGGAGTATGAGGGAGAGTTGGGTGTTACTCTGGATGACTGAAGCAAGTGGGACAAGGGCTGCTGAGCTGCTGAGCTCCTCTTGGCCAGAGGCATGAAAGACATGCTTCGTGTGGGTTAAATAAGGATCCTGTGGGAAGTGGCCCAGGCTGAGAAGTGCCACTTCGTTCTTAGAAATGCCTCCTCAGGATCTGCAGCATGTGGGTGATCTTTCCCAGCCATCTGTTTACATCAGAGGGGACTCCCTTTGCCAACGTGAAAGTCATTTCTGTTATTTTTTTTAAAAGGAGTTTTGTTGCAAATGAAAATCATATTTAAAACTTGAAGTTTTACTCTTACATGTGGAAATATTTAAATGGATTTTGTTTCTTTTTTAACAAATAAATGTGATATTTTTATGTTAGCACCCTGTGTGTTTTGACATGGCCAAACAGAGTGTCCATCCAAAATTAAGAAAGATTTTGCATCTACAGCAGTAGCTACTTTCAGGGATATGGTCTGCCTCCAAATGTTTTGTTAGGTTAGTTCAAGTTGACTATTCATAGGTTGGTTTGGTTGACTGTCTTCAGAGTCTGGTTAGAGTTGGCTGTCTTTACATATTGATAAGAGTTGACTCTCTTCACAGGCTGATTAGAGCTGTCTGTCTTCACAGGTCGATTAGAATTGAATGTTTTTATGGGTTGGTTATAGTTTACTATGGTCACGCTAGCTACAGGTGACTGCCTTTGCAGATTAGTTATCCTTGACAGTGTTCCCAGTTGGCTATAGGTGACTATCTTAGTTACCAGTTGACCTTTTTGGTTTAACTTATTTTAAAACTGTGAGTTGATTGTATTTATAACTGGAGATAGTTTAAGATTATCATGCCACTTTGAGTCAAAGAACACACTCAAGTTACTCACAGATGCATATTTAGGACAGGATAGAAATAGGTGTAAACCCAACTTCCTTTTGGACTACATTCAGGGACAGAAACAGCCCAGATGCACACTGTGCGCCAGGCACTTGGCATTTTCTTTCTCCCTCCTCATCCAGCCTGAATGATAAACTATCTGTTGGAGTGATGTTCTCAGAAATGGAAAATTTAGACAGAAAGTTCTGAGTACTCTTTATATAAAAACTCCCTAGCTGCTCTGTTCTTTCTTCTACTCTGATCGTATCTGAATGACCTATCAAAGAATTGGCTCGCATTTACGTAAGTAGGCAATTATACTTCTGAATCATACACCTCATTTGTAGGGGTTACATTTTCATGTTTTGAAAATGAATCCTTTCCTAACGGCAGTGATGACAATGGCCCCTGCCCCCATGGCATGAGTAAGAGGGTAACAGAGTCGCAGTCACTGAGCAAGGATCTGAGCGACTGAAGCAATGCCTTCTTGAGGAAAAACTCATTTTTTACTTAAGTGGATTGGAAAGCTCAGCCATGAGATGGGAGAAACGTCAATCATTTCCAGGAGTTTTTTCTTTGAGAGTGTCTGTCTCATTTACACCTGCTTTCTCTGTGTTATTCTGCTTTGTATTCATTCAGTCAGCCTCTCAGTCAATGGGTTTGATTGATCCAGAAAGGCCCTACACCATGCTAACCTAGGAGTTGGGCAGTGAATAAGAGACATTTTTCACAGTCAGAGACTTTATCAGTGCACAGAGAAGATGTCAACAAAATAGGCTTATTTACCTCTTTGTGTGATGTGTGCTTCTGCATATACATGTGAGTGAATGTGCTCACCATGCAATAGCATGAGACAGGGGTTGACACTGGGATGTCCTCTTCAATTGCTTCTCAACTTTATTGTTTGAGTTACTGTCTTTCACTGAACCTAGAGTTAACTGTTTCTGCCACATGAGCTGGCTTTGAGTCTCCAAGCACTACCGGACCCTTCCCCGGTGCCAGAAGTACAGATGTGTACCATTGTACCCAGCTTTTATGTGGATGTTGGAGATTTGAACTTAGGTCTTCATACTTGTGTAGCAAGTGCTTTAACCACTGAGCCTTCTCACCAACTTTACCTATTTGACCCTGTGCTTGGTCTTTTGATAGGAGCACTGAGCATCAAGATGCCTTGGTAGCTATTACATTCTTCTTCTCTTCTTATCATCCCAGTACTCACCAAACAGCTTCCCTTTTGATCTGCATGTCATAGATCTGGCCAGTTTGATGCAGAACAGTTCAAAAAAAGGCTTGGAGTCTCTGATAAAGATGATGCTCATGAGATGAAAATCCCCCCCTTTTCTTACATGTGAACAGTGGTAATAGAACTAGAAACATGGATGTCTGGCAGTTACCCTGTGAATGTAAAGCAGTGACCTTATATTAAACCACCAACATGTCCATAGTTTCAAAGAAGAAAGAAGAAAGTCTTGCTCTGGGGTAATAACTACAACTCCAAAAACACCTGCTTTCAGACTCCATGACAGGATTCAAGTGACATGAAGCATCCTTGTGGCTAGGGCCAATTCCACTGGGTAAGCTGTGTGCACAGCAGAATGCACTCCCCTCTGATACAGAGAAGAACATCAGATGGAGAAGTCATAGCAGGGAGACACAATATCCCAGGTGCAAAGAACAACATGTGCAGATTGGCTGAGAAAAGAAAGTCCTTGTTAAGTTTCAAAAGCTGGAAGGAGTTTATTGGGGCTGACAGAAGCAGGGATGGTAATGTTAAAATGAGCAGGAAATGGGATGGAAAGTTTAAGCTGTGGGCAGACCACACCACGATTTAGAGATCATCCTAACGATTTCTGACTTGATCTTTAGAAAGGGAAAGAATGCTAAAATTAACAGTATTGGGACTGGAGAGGCAGCTTGGCATTTCAGAACACTGCTGTTCCTCCAGAGGACCTGGGTATAGCTCCCAACAGCCACATAGTAGTTCATGACTGTCCATAGCTCTAGTTCCAGGGAATACTAGGTCCTCTTCTTGCCTCCTTGGGCAGCAGACATGCATGTGGTACACATACACACAGGCATGCAGCCAAAACACCTATATACATAAAATTAAAACAAATACATAAATCTTTTTCAAGAATGGAAAGCATTCTGGAAAGGTTTTTATTTAGGGAAGTGAGTTAGAAGAGAGCAAGAATGGATGCAAAAAGGGAGGGAGGGAAGAAGGGAGGGAGGGAAGGAAGGAAGGCAGGTTGGCTATATTTGTGCAACAGTTGATGACAAGTACATCAGTTACTTGTCTCATACTGTGAAAAATACCCTGGCAAAAGCAACATTAAAGGAGGGAGAATTTAGTTCAGTCTACAGTCCATCATGATGGAGGAGTCATGGTGCTAGGCACATAAGGAGGCTGTTCAAGTGTTGTCCATCACTGAGAAGCCAAGAGCAATAGACGCTGGTGCTCATCCCACTTTCTCCTTTATGTTTAGTCCAGGAGCCCAGCCCATA
This sequence comes from Montemys delectorum, assembly GCA_019843815.1. Classification (NCBI taxonomy): domain Eukaryota; kingdom Metazoa; phylum Chordata; class Mammalia; order Rodentia; family Muridae; genus Montemys; species Montemys delectorum. The sequence goes on along the minus strand of JADRCD010133902.1, from coordinate 31,432 downwards.
AAATGGTGCCCTTCACCGTGTAGGTGGATAGCCTCTCAGAGCATGCCCAGAATCTTGTCTCCCAGATGAGTCTAAATCCTGTCAAGTTGACCATCAGTCTTAACCATCACAGCTAGGAAGTTATTAAAATATGCTATGATGTGCTATATCTATATTATATCAATTCTACAAGGCTGAATGGTCATGTAGCTATGAGAGATGAAAGAGAAGGAGTGTCAAGGTTGACTCAGTACTAACATAGCAATTGAGTGACTTAGACTCTTTGTGAGATGGAGGAGGAAGGATTTGAGCATGAAATCTCTTTATTACGGTGTTGGATATCTACAATGTGAGAATACAATCCATTCAGGTAAAGCAGCTGACCTATAAGAAGAGGTCTTGGCTAGATAAATCTACCTAGAGGATACTAGCTATCCTAAGGGTGGTTGGAAGCCTTCAGAGGAACTTTAGAATAAGAAAATAAAAAGAGATCTAGGCCTCTGTCTTTGTCTTAGTTAGGGTCACCAATACCGTGATAAAACACCATGATCACAAGTAGCTTAAGGAGTAGAGGGTTTGTTTGGCTGACACATCCTGAATCACACAGTCCACTGAGGGAAGCCAGAATGGGAATGCAAATCTGAAGACTGAAGCTGATGCAGAGGCTATGGAAGGGTGCTGCTTACTTGCTTGCTCCTCATGGCTTGATCCTCCTGCTTTCCTATAGAACCCAAGATCACCAACCCAGGTGGTACCACTCCCAGAAGGCTGGGCCCTCCTCCATCAATCTCTAATTAAGAAAATGCACTACACTATACTATATGTTATGCCTATACTAGATGTTATGGAGCCACACTTTTCACTTAAAGTTCCCTCCTATTAGATGACTGCAGCATATGAAGTTGATTTTAAAATACCCAAAAAGTCTTGAAGAGCTTCAGGGATTGAATAGAGGAGCTAGAACTCCATGGGAAGGCTGAGTTGGAATGTCCAGCACGATAGTTGGAATGTCCAGGACGATAGTTGGAATGGGAGTGATGTAATGGATTCAAAGAAAGAATGCATATAGGAAAATATGTGTGATCTTGCCACTGAATTTTCTACAGCAAAAGGCAGTCTAACAAGCAAAGAGCTGAGCAGATTTATTTAGGGCCAGATTGTGTGTGACACAGGAGCCCTTTAAAAGTACAAATCGAGGACTAGGGAATATCCCACAGTGTTTTGCCTAGCATCGTGAATTTCTAAGTTCAACTCAGCTTTAGGGTAAAAAGACTTGAAGACTGATGTGGGATATTTTATCACACTGTGAACTCTAAGATTGTGTTATTTATGAAAGTACCTGTTTCTAGTTGTAGTGTGGCTCCACCCTTAGCAGATACCTTCAGTCCTTCTGGCTGAAATAGAGATATGACCTTAGCACACACCTTTAATCCCAAACAACGAAGGTAAAGTTAATATGTAGAAGGAAGCACCCATGTTTGAATATGATACCTAATTGAGTGGCAGACAATATTACAAATAAGAGAAAGATTTGACAGAATAGGATCTGCCCAACTCTCACAAAAAGAGAGAGGAAAGTGAAGCTACTTAAGGGCCAGTGAAGAGGAAGGAGAGGAGGCAGTTTTATCTGGAGTTGTACGGAGACAGGTTGAAGAGAGAACAAGCTAGACACAGGTGAAGACAGAAAGAGCTAGAGAATGAGAAGGAGCCAGAAGATTAGATCATATTGCTAAAGTACATTTGAGTCCAAGCAGAGCAATTCAGGAGAAACCAACAGAAGCCAGATTGAATCAGTCAGCTTGGCAAGGAATGTGAGCCAGAACAGCTGAGTTGAACCAGCCAGTCAGAGCCCAAAAAGAGCTAGAAAGGGTAAGCTCATTCAGCAGTTAGCCTCAGAGTCTGAAAACATTCTTGGCCTGGAGTAGATTCTATGGAGGCTAGAAGTTTCCAGGACTAGGCTAGCATCATCAGACTGGAGCAGTAAGCCCTGGAAACAATAGTTACCAGGAGAATAAAAGATAATTTACTGAAGACCAAGTGAAAACAGAGTTTTTCTGTGACTGGTCGTACAGAAGTATCACCAGAGAAGGAAAGTAATGGGCTCATCATGGCCCAGTTTGCTCATCTTCCTCTCCGTGCCAGGAAGAACCTGAGAAAGGAAGACCAGCATATAGGGAAGAAAAGTCAAGGAGTTCTTTCATAAAGACTTAAGGGAGAAGAGCATCAGAGCGACCTCTAAGCTGTCCCCCCATGGGATAGTGTTCTTAGGGTAGTGAATGACTTTCATTCTTCGTCACTATATCAGTTCCTGCCTTGCCGCTGTGGCAAAATACCAGGCAGAAGCAACTTAAGAGGAAGGGTTGATCTTCACTCCTGGTTTCTGTCTGTCCTAGCAAGAAGGGTTGATGGAGTTCATGGCAGTGGAAGGGTATGGCTTCCCTTATCCAAATGTGACACACCGGGACCAGAAAGAGTGAGACAAAAAGCAGTCCGAGAAAGGGCATCCAAAAAATCTGCATCTGTGACCTACTTCTTTCTGCTTAGTCTCCACTCCTAAAGTTTTTACAACCTATCAAAACAGTGTCACCAACCAGGGACAAAAAGTCAAATTCATAAGCCTGTGGGACACTTCAGACTCAAACCACAACATACTGACCCTGATTCCCAAAGGATCCTGGCCAACTCATAATGTAAAGTGCATTCAGTCCAATTTGAAGAGACTCAAGAGTCTTAATGATCCAACATTGCTTAAAAGTCCAAATCCAAAGTCTCTACTGAGATTTGGAGTATAGTCTCAGCTACATTCTTCCAGTATACAACAGCACAGAGTAAGCATCCTCACTTCAAAGCAAAGATGGAAAGATAAGCCAAGACTGGACCAAAGTAGTGCGTAAACCCAGCAGCACACGCACTGAGCCCTGGAGCTCAGCTCACGTCTTATATCAGGATGCACAGAGGCATCATTTGAGCTCCAAGGAGCTGGGAAAGCCCTGATTCTGGGTCCCTGCCATTTGCAGGACACAAGGTCCCTCTCAGGATGGCTTACTGTGCTGCCTCCAGCTTTCTTGGACCTTCCATCATCCTGAGGTGTCCACTGCAACTTAGGCCTCACCATCACAGCCTCATGCCTAGCTCTCTCAGGCGAGAGAACTAAGAATGTTCAATTTCTTCTACCCCAAATTATTCCTTTTGGGAATTTGGAGATGTGATCATTCACATGACGTAGATATTGAGCTCATTGCTAAGCCCCATTCAGGCCTGAGTGGACCCGGATTGGTACCCGGTGAACGGTGATTTTAATTTAGACTCCCTTCTGCAGTTGGTGTAAGGATTAGCTCTAGTTGAAAGACAGCACATTAGTAGTAAGGAACTGATCTCCCTGATTTACGCTCCACGGGGTGTTCATGACACTGTTCTGAGGGTTTGCTGTGGTGTGCTGACTGATTCTCTGCCTTGGTCAGGGCTCACTGCTGGAACAAAGCATTCCGACACTCTTCAAGCTGTACTCCCAGGAGCCCACTTTGTACCACGAGGATAGAAAGGAGGCAAGATGGCCCCAGGAATCTGTGATTATAAATAGGTTGACCGCAGGTGTAAAAGGTGTGTGCCTGTGTGGCTATGGAGGAAGAAAGACCATGTTCTGATACTTTGATCAGAAATGAAAGCCCACGACTCTAGCAGTGGCACAGATGCAGAAAAAAAATTCTCAATATCGACCTTTCAATTTCTGAGTGCTTGTTAGATGAAGTTTAGTTTCCAAAGACTCAAAAAATAAATGTTAACCGGGAACTGCTCATCAGAAGTCCTCTGGAGTGTTAACGCCTCTATTTCATTTCTACCCACCCCATCATCTGGCTTAACTGCAAAGCCCAGTGTTTTGAGCCCAGCAGCCACAGGGTATTCAAGTGGCAGCTTCCTTTCTTTTTATTTACAAAAAATTATGCTGGCACTATAGATTGTTTTTGTTCTGTATATGGTATGTGTGAGCATGTGTACATGTGCTTGCATGTGTACAGTGAACCTGTGTACATGTGTGTGTGCAAGCATGTGTGTATGCATATACTTGTGTGTGTATGTGAGTGTGCGTGTTTGTGTGTGTGTGTGTGTGTGTGTGTGCGTGTGTGCGTGTGTGCGTGTTTGTGTGTGTGTGTGTGTGTGTGTGTGTGTGTAGCAATAAGTTGATGTTGGGTGTAATGTTGCTGGGCAGGCTCTCTGCCAGCAGAACCAGGTGAGAGGGAGAGAACCCAGTCCAGCTGAGCCTCTCGGGGCTGGAGCTGAGCGGGATGGTGAGTGTCCTGGCTCGGATCTCCTGCCTCCCGAGAATAACCACCCCAAACTGGGAGTCTGTCAAAGCGGGAACTCCTTTTAATGTATCAATCTTTCCTTTGTAAAGGGCTGAGAGAGGAGGTGGAGTTTCCTGCTGAGGTGAGATGACTTAGGGGGAGGGGAGAGTTGAGGAAGGGTATGGGGTGACTAACTGAATCAACAGTTACTCTACAATAACGTCAGCAGGAGCTAGGCAAAGGCAGACTTAAGCAGGTTGTGCTGAGTCATTCCAGTACAGAAGCGACTGAGACAGTATACAAAACTCGAGCCAGGCTTGGGTTTGTCCTCAAGGCCCAAACCAGGGCCAAATAGGGCCTAACATAATGTCTTCCTTTATCATTCTCTACATTAAACACGGAGGCAGGGCCTCTCATTTGAAGCTATACTTTGCCAGTTTGGCTAATCTAGACAGCCAGCTTGCCTAAGGACTCCCTGTCTCTACCCCCTGAGCACTGGGGTTCCAGGAGGACGACTACATTTATGTTAGTTCTGGGCATTCAATTACCCATCAAGCTATCTCTCCAGCCATAAACACAATGGATTTTTAAAAGTCCAGGTCCACCTTGAGATTTCTATTTCCAAAGTGCTAAAGGAAGGAAGGAAAGACGAAGGAAGGCTCACGGAACACTGCTCTCTGAAGATGCCCAGCACTTGCTTCCTGCAGCATCCATACATTTAAGTGGATGGGTACCTACCCAGTCACCAATCCACAAAACATGCTGCACAGTTTGCTTTTGCCACACAGCCTTTCAAACATAATCAGCAATACTGTTCTATATCTCTCTGTAAATTTTTTAATAGCCGAGAAGCATCCTATCATTTGATATGCTGTAGTCTGTATAACCGACCCCTTTAACATTGACTAATTAAACATTTTAAATTTTTTATTATTCTGCTTCTTAGAAATTATATGCACACATGTGTGTCTGCATGTGAGTGTAGGTGCCTAAGGCTAGAGGTATTGGATCCCCCTGGAGCTAGAGCGACGGGAGGTTGAAGCTGCCTAATATGGGTGTTGGGAACCGAACTCAGGTCCTCTATAAAAGAAGTACACACTCTTAACAACTGAGCCACCTCTCTAGCTCCACTCTAATCTTTTGTAATTACAAATTTAATTGCCATCTTTGAGGCTTACTCTGTGTAAAATCCCTAGAAGCTGAAGAACCATGATCAGGGTCCATGATGATTTTCTGTACTTGCTGTGTGATTTTCCTTCAAAAGTTGGTTAGATTGTCACTAGGCAAATAGGAGAATATGTGTTTAACCTTGGACATCAGGGGGTATTTAGGGAGGCCACTGTGATAGGCCAGACATCTGTTTACTTGTAAACATGGCCGCAAGCATCTTCCTTCTAATTTTATCTGGTGACATTTTATACCTACTTCTCAGGCATCATCCTTGGCTCAAGACATCAGCACATAATCCTTTGTTCCCTAGGTTTCACATGTGTAGCCTGAGAGACCAGGGCTCATTCTCTCCCATTCATATTCCATCTAGAGGAGGCTCAGCTGTACATTTGGTGTTTATTTGTTTTTTTTTTGTTTTTTGTTTTTTGTTTTTTTTTTTTTTTTTTAAGGGAAAGGGTGAGAAGAAGAAGAAAGGTAGGGGATTTATTCAGCACACAGACATCGAGGATGGGCTGTGGGTCATGTAGGGCAGCACTGAAAGAGAGAAAGAAAGAAAGAAAGAAAGAAAGAAAGAAAGATAAAAAGATAAAAAAGAAAGAAGAGGAAGGAAGAAGAAAGAAAGAAAGAAAGAAAGAAAGAAAGAAAGAAAGAAAGAAAGAGAGAGAGAGAAAGGAAGGAAGGAAGGAAAAAAGAGAAAGAAGAGGCAAAAGGAGGAGGAAGGGGAGGGTGGAGGAAGGGGAGAGAAAGAAGGAGGGAAGGAAAAAGGAAGGGAAAGAGGGAAGAAGAGAAGAGAAGGGAGGATAGGAGAGGAAAGGAGAAGGGAGGAAAAGGGAGGGGAGGAGAGGGGACTGATAGCTTCTCCCACCATGATTCCCCCACAAGACAGAATTTCTGTTATAATCATACACTAGGGTATTTGGTATTTCACATTCGCATTTCTGGGTCTATTCTAAATAGCATGTTATTGCAATGGTTTCTCTTCTGTGCCATTCCAAAATACACAGGAAAAAAAAGAAGAGAAATAAATAGATTTTCCATCCTAGAAAGTAGAGCAAAGTGTATCTGCTTCCGTGAAGATCTCCTTTCTGCTCTGTGTTTCATCCACAGAGTCCACCTGCGCAGAGGTGTTTCCTCTCCTGCAGAGAACTCATGCGCCTTTGCTAGACACGCACACTATAGATCTCTTTAGAATGACAGCCCTGCTCACTGGGGTAGGAGAAGAGGGAGGCAAGTGTGCGAAGTGACTGGAAGGAAGAAGCTCGTCCCCTTCAGGGGATTTCTAACTTCCCATGCGCGATGTAGCCAGAACCCAGCATCTTCTGGATGCAGCATCTTCTGGATGCAGCATCTTCTGGATGCTGGATGCTTACTCTTCAACCGTGCTAGTTCTTCCCTGGTACTTTGACCAAGTGGAGAACAGCATCACTGTGGCAGAACTAATCACGTCCACAATGGACAAAATACATGTTTCTTGGAAGAACTTTCTCTGTGTGTGATATATGTGAGTGTTTGCAAGTGTATGTGTATGACAGGGAGGGGGTAGAAGTCAACATTGGCTGTCTTCCTTAATTTTTACCCATCTTATTTTTGAGACAGGGTCTCTCTCTAAACCTGGAACCCATTGATTGGGATAGATTAGCTGGCCAGCCAGGCCCTGGCTTGCAGAGGCATGTGACACCACACCTGGCTTTTTATTTGAGTGCTAAGGTTAGGAGCCCAGATCCACAGGTTTGTGTAGCAAACATTTTACCCATTTAGCCCTCTCCTAAACTATCTACTTTTATAGAGATTTTATTTCCTTTATTGAGAAACTTAAAGGTATATCAAAATCAATTTCTGGGATGGGGGGAAAGTCTTGGGTACATCAAAACCAATTTCTGGGATGGGGGAAAAAAACAGAAACCACAATAGAAAAAAAAAAGTTACCATCTGGGCCACAACAGAACCCAGACATATATTCTTCTAACTGAAAAATTCTAGGTGCTTCATAATTGACCTTCTGATACAAAATGACCTATTGAGTTTGCTTGCAACTTGGTTCTCCAGTGTGGAGGATATCTTCAGACCTTAGCTGGATGCCATGAGGGGTTATTTGGCTTTTGACTCCTTCTGGGCAGCTTCTTTCTTGGCATGATGAGCCTGCAGGACTGCCACAGCTTCACACACCATGGAATGGAGGCACTCTGGAGACTCCAGCATGTGCAGCAGCTCAGAGTTGTGTATTTCCAGCAGCATCCCTGTATTTTTTCAGCCATGTTTGAAAGCTTTGTTTGGATACGTGGGAACAGTCGCTCCCCCAGCATCTGCTTCTGCTCCTGGGGAGGCACTGCAGCCGGCATGGAGGCAGTCAGGGGCTCCTGACCCTGGACATGGACTGCAGGATGGGAGGCCTGCAAGGGCTGGATGGCAGGATACAGGCTGGGAACATAGGAGGCATACTTGTATGGGGACTCAGCCATGGGAGCAGTACCAGCAGCAACTGCAGCACCAGGAACAAGGTTTGGCACAGCTGTAGGGATGCCTGCAGACTGGCAGCTGTCACTCAGCCCATGCTGGGCGGCACCAGCCCCACTAAAGTCCATAGCCAAGCAATCCGGGCACTCAGATCCAGTTGGAGCCAGATGTCGAAGACCTGGAAGTGGACCAGACTGCCACAGGGCACTCGGCATTCCTTGGAAGCCTTGAGGTCTCCAGCCTTGCTGCCAGTGTGGATTAGGCCTCATTTGTGCTAACTGGTTAGGCGTGTAGTATGCAGGTCTTCTCTGAGCCTGGGGAACCTCAGGCACAAAGTAGCCACTGGCTGCAGGTTGGAACTGATTTAAGATGGCATAGGCAGGGAGTGCTCTCATCCCAGCCACACGTTGCATATACTGGTTAGTCAAGTAAGCCTTCCAGTCTTCCTTCCTCTGGGCCAGGGTGACATACAGTGGCTTGGAGCCCACCATGCGTCTGTTCATCTTGATGAGAGCATTGGCCGCCTCTTCAGGAGAGGAGAAGCAGACAAAGCCAAACCCTTTGCTTCTTCCTTCTTCTAGCATCACCTTCGCACTGGTGATTGATCCAAAAGGAGAAAACTCTTTCCTTAATTTCTCATCATCAATGGTGTCATCCAATCTTAATGTAGAGATTCACTCCCAGGTAGTGACTAATCCACTTCTTGTTCAGCTGCTCAAATTTCCGTTTTAATTCAGCCTGACGTTTGACTTTTTTCTGTGCACAGCCTACGTATAACGCTTTCCGGCCCATTACTTTTCCACAGCCTTATTGGCATCCTCGTGTTTCTCGTAGTTTATAAATCCAAAGCCTTTGGACTTTCCACTGGAGTTTCTCATCACCTTGACACTTAGGGTCTTACTAAACTGGCTGAAGAGCTCTTCCAGGTTCCCATCATCCACCTCTTTTCCAAAGTTTTTGATATAGACATTGGTGAATTCCTTGGCCTTAGCTCCAAGCTCGGCTTCCCGCTCTTTTCGAGACTTGAATCTGCCCACAAACACTTTGCGGTCATTGAGGAGCATGCCGTTCATCTTCTGGATGACCTTGTTGGCATCCTCTTGGGTCTCGAAGTGGACAAGAGCATAGCCCTTAGAGCCGTTCTCATCACAAACCACCTTACAGGACAGGATATTTCCAAAGGCAGAGAAAGTGTCACACAGTGCCTCGCTGTCTATAGATTTGTCCAGGTTCTTGATGAAGACATTTCCCTCACCAGACATTCTCAAAGAGGGATCGCTCTGAGATGACATGATGCAGACTGGCTTCCCCTTAATCACCGCAAAGTTTCTGGTGTCCAAGCTGTAGTCTGTAGTCCAACTCCCAACAATGGTCAGCAGCAGCTGTGAATGGAAGTCCAAGGATCTAGCAGTGGCTCAGTCCCACAAGGCAAGCAGGCAAAACAGAGCCAACTATCTACTTTTAAAATCAAATAAATATAGATCATTTTCTCTTCACACAACTGTTGTGCTCGCAGACACTTCTGTGGAAGTGTCGCAGAAAGAAGCACGAGGCCGTCAGTCACCAATAAGTGACATGTGTCTTACCTTTATCTAAGACGAAAGGAGTTAGAATGTCATCAGCGACTTGTGTTCAAAGTCCACTATACTCACCTCCTACCAACAAACCAATAGAGCTGGGTTTCGGTGTTTGGTTGTTGGTATGGCCTCGGTCATTAGTTTTAATGAGAGAGTATGTGCCATGTTTCAGACCCAGGCTCCTCGTAGGCTGGTACATTAATTCTGTTGCTTACAGAGTCTCTAGGGTGTGCTATCACACACCCATGATCGCATACTCCAATATCAATCATTAGTTACTATCTAGGCATAGGCAAACTGAGGTCCTAATGCAAAGCATGAGCAAGCTGCCCGCAGAGGCTGTCAGTGGCCCCTGGAATCAGCTCACGTAGGCTGTTATGTGAGCCCCTCACAGACAGGATGGGCCTCATTCACCCTGCAGTTCCATTCCACAGGACAACCACTCACTGTCAGTCAATTAAATTCAGTAAAGACACTTCTTAGGCCAAGGAGATGGCACAGTTGGAAAAATACAGGCTTTGATGGCATGAAGACCTGAATTCAGCCCCATAACACTTAAAAAGAAGGGTAGATGAGTCAGGGAGTTCCAGGTCTCAGCAAACAAAGTAACCAGAATGCGGGGGATTGGCAGGTAAGGCTGTCTTCTGACCTCCACATAGGCTCATGAACACACATATATATGCATGCATAGTACATGTATTAATTAACTAATAGAACAAGCATCCAGAAGCAGCTGGGTTTGAATATCTCTCCATTACTAAGTACTGATTCGTACACCTCAGTATAATCTACTGTCTTTTCTTACACACCCTGATGTTTTATGTCTCACCAACAGCGTCTTCTTTTGGGGGTAAGATGGAGATATTAAAGATATTTTAACCTAGGATTTAAGCACAGGGGTTAAGAGAAAGGGGTGCCTCGAGAGAAAGTGCAGCACACACCCAAAACATGTCTGTGAGTGCCTCAATGATAAATCGTGACAACCATCCCTCCTCCTGGTGCTGTGTGCTAACTGCTGTCTGTCTTGCACATATTGTCTTGTCTATCTTGACATCTGCACCCCCGACATACACAGGTTGGCACTTACAGTCTTTGCTCGGTACCAGCACCGGGCCTGTTATTTGGATGCTCAGACACCTAATAATAAACCAATGATTCATGCTTTCCATCCCTAGACACCAAAGCATCTTTCCCCCAGGAAGTTATTTTTGCTTTAGAGTCTAATGAGGGTAGACAAGTAGAAGAGAAGCTTGCTCTTCTCGAGTTGGCTGGATCCCTTTTGACCCCTTTGAATGAGCAGAGTAACATTCACCATCTGCCCACTCACTGGCTGTCGCTGTTAGTAGCAATGTTGCACCAAGTATCTTGGTCTACAGCTTCCTAATTTCATCCTTGAATTCCCCCAAAGCCCTTGGGTGCATGCCACCTGGTCCTAGGGACTGGAGCTGTATGCATTTCATTGCTGGGGTGCTGTCCGCTTTTGGGTCCCATCCCTCTGCCTTCTATTTCCAAAGAGCCCTGAGGGGGGTGGGAATCTCTCTGATGTGCTTCCACATGAAGAATTCACTCATCTTGGAAGCCAGCCTTGTTCAGTATAAAACCCCAACCTTCATTTCAATGAAAATAATCACGAATGACTCCCTTGTTGCTAAGAAATAACTGCAAAATAATTTGACCTTGTGCCTTTCTGTCATTGAAACTATCCCAGAAAGAGGTCCTTTTTTTTAAACCCACAGACTAAATCTTTCTTATCGTACTTGGTGACAGTCTTCCAACACAGGAAGATTATATAAGTTAAAACTCCAAGAAAAAGAGAAACATAAGGGGGGCACAAAAGCAAGCCTGGACTGTAGGTAATGATGAAAAGACACACAGGCTGTAATTAGCATGCACACCTGCCTCTGTGGGCAGTCTAAAACTTGCTTTTAGCCTGTTTCAAGGATTCCAAATGTCTGCCTGCATTTGGCTCTTATTTTTCTGTTGCCACATGATAACAGAGTCTTAATCTTATTTCCAGACCCCTGGTGTGACTTCTTGGAATAAACCACTGAGCTCAGTTTCTCCTTTGTGTACCTCTACCTGTCAGATCTGTTGCCTTCCAAGGCTGAAGCCTTGAATCAGGGTTTTTTTTTTTTTTTTTTTTTTAGCTTTATGATGCCCAGGACAGAAGAGTTAAATAGGGCAAGAAGTCAGTTATTTTCTGGGGATTTCCTTCTATGGTAATTCAAAGTGTTAGTCACATGAATTTCAAAAAGGAACCTGGTGAAGATCTCAATGGTGATGAGTCTAGTTTGCTTATAAAGATGTTTAGTAATTGTGCTTAAGGTGTAACTTGTCCAGAAAATGCTAATGGAATATAATGAAGATGAATTCACAACTCATTTATGAACTGGCTAGAAAGACAGAAACAGTAAGAGACAGAATCATATCTTTCATGTAGGGCTCCTAGTGCCCATGGAAGTGGTAACCTGGTCATGAAGTGCCTGTTTCCAAGCTGTGGGGGTACAGAGGGCTCATGTACAAGCAAGAGTACTGCATAGCAGGTGTGCCTGCCTGAAAGGTGTAATAGGAGCCAGATGTGGTGGGCGACATCCTTAACTGACGCCTGTGAGGCAAGGTTATTTTTGTGAGTTTGAGATCAGCCTCAGCTACTAGTGAGTTCAAGGGTAGCATAGGCTATAGTGTGAAGTTCTGTCTCAACATGAAAAAGACACAGAAGGAAATCACAATTTATAGAGATTTGCAAAGTATGAAAGTGTAGCGTGAAATATTTTAAAAAGCTACTGCTGGTAAGGCACTGGTGGGCAGGCCAGCCTGTTCTCATCTCAGCAGACATTCTGAACCAGAGCTCTGAAATCTCTCCACCTGGCTCACTAAGTTCCCATGGCGTGTCATTGTCATGCCAGCCCCACGCTTCCAAATTCCCACCGCTTTTTGGGGTGCACTTTTTGCAAACACGCACTTTGCCACCAGCGTACCTTTCTCTCTGGAACCCAGATGAGTTGCTGCATGAAGGAAAACACCACACAAACTTAGAATCAACAGGTAACAAAATTGTTAGGTGTAGCAACCTGCATCCTAATTCGTAAGCCATTCTAAGTTAAATCCTGCCACATGAGCAGCTGGCCTCTGCTACCTACAGTTTTTGCCTCCCTGCTCTATCCACCACCTAAGTCTCCTCCTCTTCCTGCTGTCCCTTTCTCTGACCCAACAGTCCCGCCTACTTGCCCAGTGATTGGTTCCTTGACATCTTTATTCACTAGGGGAAAGTTCACTTGAAGTCACCTGAGTCCTTCACTCCTCATTCCAGGCAGCCCCTCTTGGGAAGTGGCATTAGCATTAAAATACAAACTGCACCAGGGCTGCCCACAACACTTCCTCCTTTTTGTCCAATTAAAAGGCTCTTTTCTCAGATATAAATTGAGCACTACTATTACCATTTTGTAATTAGTAAAGTACAAAGTACTCCTAACACCCAGTCCATTATTTTTGTTGATTAAAAAGAACACTCTGTTATCTACCCTACTTTAAAAAGGCTTAGAAATCCATATGTTATGTCCTGGTTAACTTGTATACTATCTGAAAACTATCTTCTCAAATATGTCCTCTCAATGCTAAATAGCCTGAGTTGGCTATGAGATATAACTAGTCCTCAATCTTGTCAGAAATCCAAGAACGACCAACATTATCTGAAAATATAGGAAGCCTAACACAGCTTCCAGGACTGAGACAAATTGTAGAGACAGATGCCTGCCTATACAGCCCCAGTAAGTCAGGGAGTTGGAGCCTCAGTCTTCAGCCTTCTGGCCCAGGATCACCTGACAGACCTTGAAAAGCAGGAATTGTTAAGGACTAGCTTATTCTGTCTTGGCAGAACTAAGCTGTCCTAACCTGTAACTCGTGCCCTCTCGAGAACAGTACAGGTCTGTAGGAGAGATAGCCAATTTCTGCCCCGTGGCCACCTAGCCACAGTGTGCCCCCTCACCTGGAGGTTGAGGTGCTCAGCTGCTTCTTTGAATCCATGAATGGGGAACTGATAGGAGCAGATTTGTCTCAATATCAAGTGGATAAATAACATTAAATGTCACATTCTGTGGATTTCTGGCGTTTTTGAAAACTGGACTGTTGTCCATTAGCTACTCTCAGCTATTTCTAAATAAAATCTCTTGAAAACACCCTAACAATATGAAAGGACTTCATTGTACTGTGTAGCAGTGCATTCAAATAGCTGGGAGATCAGAAGAGGTTAGCTCAGTGTGTGTGTGTGTGTGTGTGTGTGTGTGTCTGTCTGTCTGTCTGTGTCTTTGTGTGTATTCACTGTGTCTTTGTGTATCTGTGTATATGCATCTGTGTGTGTCTATGTGTGTCTATGTGTGTGTTTATGTGTGTGCGTGAATGCCACAATGCACCTATGGAAGTCAAAAAACAATTTGCAGTTGTTGGCTTTCTCCATTCACTGTGTGGGTTGTGGGTGTGGAGCTCAGGCCATCAGGCCTCGCTGCAGGAGAACATATTAGTAAGGCCTGGTTTGAGTGTTTTCCTTAAGGCTCTCCCAGCCTGCACTTTGTATTTTGTATGAGGGTCTTGAGGATCTGCAGACAGGGTATGAAGTCCTTTTAGAACCACCACCATGGAGAGTGAGAGACAGTGGTAAGCCTTCAATGTAAACACACAGCATTGCAAAGCAAGCAATTACATTAAAGCAAAGAACATAGCCGCAAACCAGACACGCTCCGTGCCTTTCTTCCTTCTGCTGACTAATTTTTCTTTTTAGTTTTCCTCAGTAGTCTGACATCCCCTGAAGAGCATAATTTCTTTTCATTCCTTTGATTTTTCTTAAGAAGTTGCAGTGTGTTTTCTAAATTTGTTGTCATTTCAATGCATTTGAGCCATTTGTTTATGTGCTGGGCTCTGAGGAAAGTGTCACTGTATTGCCCAGGGTGTCCTCAGACTTCTAGCCTTCAAGTGATCCTTCTGCCTTGGCCTCTGGAGTAGCCGAGGAGAATTGTCCTTAAGATGCCCCCGTGCTGTGGAATAACCCACCGTGTGCTCTCGTTCTTTTATACTAGAGCATATGAACACATGCTAGACTTGTTTGTCCAGTCTACTGTTTGTAAGCACTTAGGTTATGGCGGGTTTGAGTTTTGACATAAATTTGCTGTGAACATTTTCCTTTCTGTATGTATCTTTATTGCTCACTGAATCTTAGAAGTCCCATCTGGAATCATTTTCCTTCCTGAGGACTCTACTTACGAATGTCTTATTGGCTGATTTGATAACATATTGTGACTTTTAAAGAAAAAGTATCTATTTTTCCCACATCTAGAACTCCAGCGAGTGAATTCCTTTCGGGACTTTGACGATACATCCCCTCACATAGACTTTCCCCTGCTTTTTGGTATTATGTTTAAATGTTACCCGTTTAAGTGTCTTTTTTTTTATGATGAAATGACTTTTTCCTTTGGTTTCTGTTAACATTTTCAAACTTTAAAAAAATGTTTGCTACTTATGTTCTAAATATGAGTTTTGTTGAATGTCTCATAACTCAGCTTTTTAAATTTGTGGAGTGATATATTTTATGAGCTCAGAAAGTATCTGCTGGGCTCCTGTTTCTGTCTCCTTATCTCTTTCTCTGCCACTGCATCTAAGTACCTATTGGACTTCTTCATGTATTGCTTCCCCCCCCCCCGCTATGATCTATTACATATGTTCCATAATCTTGTCCTTTATAGATTTATTTCTTTATTTAGTGTATCAACAGGCAGGCATGTGCCACAGTGCATGTGTAGAGGTCAGAGGACAACTTGCAGGAGTCAGTTTTCTCCTTTTACCTCGTTGGTTCTAGGTTTGAGCTTGTGTCTTCAGGTGACAAGCTCCTTTACCAGACAAGCTGCCCAGCCAGCTTCAAGTTTAACTTTGAAAGTGTGTGTGTGTGTGTGTGTGTGTGTGTGTGTGTATGCCAGGGTATACATACACATGTGGGAGCATGGATATAGAGGTCAGAGGACAACCTTGGCTAACTCTCCTCAGACGTTGTTCACATTGTTTCTCACTGGCCTGGATCTCACCAGTTATGCCCAGGGACCCCAGGGATCTAGTCTCCTCCTACCCAGAGCTGGTACAAATGCACACCACCATGTTCAGCCTTTCCACGGGTTCTGAGGAAACACTTGACCAGCTGAACTGTCTCTGCCACCCACTTCCACCCTTCCATGCCCCACTATGGATGGTTTCTTCTGACCTTCCTTGAGGTTCGCGGATGTGTTCTTCTAGTCAATGCAGTCTGGAGTCCTAACAAAGTCGTCCCTGCATCCTTACTTTATGGCTCTCATGTTTTTAAATTTCTTTTCTTTTCTTTTCTTTTTTTTTTGACACAGGGTTTCTCTGTGTAGCCCTAGCTGTCCTGGAACTCACTCTGTAGACCAGGCTGGCCTTGAACTCAGAAATCTGCCTGCCTCTGCCTCCCAAGGGCTGGGATTAAAGGCATGCACCACCACTGCCCAGCAGTTTTTAAATTTCTTATTGATAACTTTTTACCTATATATTCTTCCTAGGTTCCTGTTGAAATTTTAAAGGTGAGCACTGATCTCCCTGAACACTGTACACAGTCTTCCAGCTTGTCTAACTTCAACCTCTGGACTCTCCCCCCCCACCTCTCTCTCTCTCTGCCTGTCTGTCTCTCTCTCTATCTCTCTCTGTGTCTCTCTCTTTCTGTCTTGTGTGTGTGTGTGTGTGTGAGAGAGAGAGAGAGAGAGAGAGAGAGAGAGAGAGAGAGAGAGAGAGAGAGACAGAGAGACAGAGAGACAGAGAGAGACAGAGACAGAGAGACAGAGAGACAGAGAGAGACAGGCCCAAGATAAAACAACTTCCGTCATGGAGGAGTTCATTTTCATTCTTCTTGGCCTCAGGAGAGGTCATAACTCAAAAACTTTTTAAATTTCTAGGACATGGCTTGTTTATCCATTTTAGGGTTGAGACCTTAGGGAACTGGATAAGAAGGCGAACTTTTTTTTGGCCATGGTGACATTGAACCCTATGAATTGTTCCCTTCATCCTATTGGTGTCTACTATAAGAAGTGACAGTCACACCAGGCTCATGGTGGCCACAGAGCTCCCCCATCCCCTCATTCTGACTCTCATCTTGGGAACCTCCCCTAGTCCACCCAGGTCTCAGGAGAGAAATATAGCAAATCTCCTCCTCACATCCCCTTCATCCCCACCCCGGATGGAGCCGAGACGTAACTATGAATGTGGAGTTTATACTTTGATCCAGCTTTTCAGGTTGTGTTCTGTAAGAGGATTTTTGACAAACTGGTTGATGGGAAGCAAGATTTTGATTTGTAATCTTCAGCCTTGGTTTGATATGGCCATTAGGGGCACTTGGCATGGGGGTACCTGGCATTGAGGGGTATCTGGCACTGGGGGCATCTGGCATGGGGATATCTGGCATCGGGGGGCATCTAGCACCAGGGTCATCTGGCACTGGGGGCATCTGGGATCAGGAACACCAATTACTCTAATCCCCTCTGTTCAACCTACGTAATTATAGTGCCCACTGTGTGTCCAAATAAGGCCTGATTTATACCCTGAGTAAATTCAAATGTTAACAGAAGAGACTATAAGCAAATATCTAAGATATGATTGCTTTTAACAATGAATGAAGAATAGGTGTTAAGAAAGTATGGATCAGAAAAGTGAATGTCAGTAGGGGTTGATCAGAAAACTTGGTTGCATCAAAGATGGTCTTGTGTGTTTAGGGGTTCATGCATGTGAATTACAGACAGACATGCACATGTGGGTACATGTAGAGTCCAGAGCAGGGCACTGGGTAGCTGTCTTCCTCTATTATTCTCCATGTTATTGCTTTGTGACAGGGCATCTTACTGAACAAAAAGCTTACCATTTGGACAAGAATGGCAGCCTCTTAGCTCTCTTGGAGCCCTCAGTCTCTTCAGTCCAGTGCTGGAGTTGCAGGCATGCTTAGCCATGTGAGACTTTCTACATGGGCACTGAACATTCAAACTCATGACCATAATCTTACAGATAGCAAGTGTTCTTACCCACTGGTCCATTCCATGCACCTAAAAATGGCTTTGAGATGGTCATTTCTTGATAGTTTCTTTCTATAAGTAAAAACACTACACAGTCATGATAGTATAGAGAGCCACATACAGGGAAGATCATAAAACTCATGTGGCTACTGGCCAACATTAGATCAACCAAGCCTGGGAGACCAGGCTTGTCACTCCATTGCTCAGGAGCCAGAGGCTGGGAGATTATGAGTTCAAGGCCAGTTTGTGGTCCACGAGACTTTACCTTGAAAAGCAAACCATAGTTTTCCTAATGGATGTGTGTTAATATATTAGTATACATGTGTTAGTACACATGTTAGTACGTGGATGTTAGTACATGCCTGTTAGTACATGTACTAGTATATATGAGTTATACACATCACATCTTAGTACATGCATGTGAGTACATGCCTGTTGACACACACGTTAGTGCATGCTTGTTAGTACATGCATTAAATACACACATGTGTGAGTTACTTGCTTCCAGAACCATTTTCTTGTTTTCTGTACTCCTTAAATAGAGTCTAACCAGGCTTATGGTAGTTTCTTTTTTTAAAACAGTAAGTGTGTATATATGTGTGTGTGTGCATGTGTGTGCATGTTGTGCTCTTGTAGAGGCCAGAGGTCAATTAAAGGTGCCTTCCTCTATCACTGTCTGCCTCATTTTCTGAGGCATCTCTCACTACACCTAACGCTCACCATTTCAACTAGATCTCAGTGAGTCCTGAGGTCCACCCATCTTGATGGCCAGCCAACCCTGGGGTTACAGGCACTCTCTACTATGCTCAGCTTTGATGTGGGTAATAGGGGTCTGAACTCAGGTTCACATGATCACACAGGAAGCATATTGCCCACTCAGCCAGCTCATGAGGCCCAGAATCTAATCTCCCGTCCTCAATAATCATAGGAGCAGCTGATTCAACAAGCTCTGTGATCGTACACTGTGTAAAAACCCCATGTGTGTCTTCAGAAGTCCTCATACAGTGGTGGCTGACCACATCTCCTGTGTTCCCATCCCCATCTACGCATTTCTCTGACTGTGATTTCTGGAGTCATCAGTGGCTTCACTGGAGAGAGTAGAGTGCCAAGCCTGCTGGCAGAGGGTACCAGTCTCTGAAAATCTCATCCTCTCTTCCGTCCCTAATTTGTTGAGTTTCTGTCAGTTTTCCTGGCATTCGAACTTCGCATCAGCAGAGGAAAAATGTCAAGTGTGACCAGGCTTGCATAGTACAAAGCTTCGCCTTAGAGACACTAGCTGAGAGCCAGTGTTGCATAGCACCCTCATCCCAGCTCAAGGAACTGAGGAATAGACAATGAAGTCTAACCTTTGTCCACATCCAGAATTTCAGAAATCGAACAGTGCATAAACTAGACAAGTAGAAAATACTGGTAAAGGGCCAGAGAACAAAACCTAGGGTGAGGCAAGGGCCCAACCAGAACCTCCACTGCCAGAGTGGTCTTTCCAGGGCATTGAACAGTACTGAGTATCTCCTAAGGTTCAGGCTGTTGTGATTACTATGCCGGCAGAGTTGATCCTGGTAAGCATTGGAGTCAGTTGCCATATTTAAAGGTTCTTGTTCCCAAACATTGTCTGTTTATGCTTCCTAATAGCTTTACAGAAACGTTTAATTTTACAAACTTTGTATTGAATGTTTTAAATATTTATTTGTGTCTTTCTGTATACACAGAATTTTAAATATTTATTTGTGTGTGTGCACAAATACTTGCGCATGTGCGCGCGCGTGCACACACACACACACATACACACAAGAGAAAACAAGGCAGTGAGCGAGTGACCATGTGCTCTATCCCCTGCACTCTATCCACTGTACTCATGTTCATAACCAGACATAGACACACACACAGGCACACAAAATTAAAGATAAAAGTAAAAAGAGATTTAAAAGAAACACAATTTTAGGTGTTACATGATTTTACCCATAAAGTTTCAATTCTGAAGGGTTTCTGTTTTGGGGATTGGGGGCTGGAAACTGGAATGCATTTGCTGAGATAACTACAGGTTGTTAAACCCATTGAAATACTCAAGATCAGCACCTTGGTGCTTCGTTCATTTCTAATTGTAGTGCTGATACAGAGGAAACATTTAGAGGGATGTTTGTGTTTCAATACTTGGCCCAATTTGTTATTTCTTTACTAGTTCTTGGAGGTGTAAAGTAATCCTCTTTCTTTTCCTGAGAAGATAACCACATCAGAGTAACTTCAATTCTGTGCTGGTTCTAGGCACCATGTGACTTTAGAGACCGTCTTCAGTCACACTACCTGGAAGGCATGCTCATCTGTGTAACTCTGGGTTGCCTTGAGATATATATTTTTCATCAACTCTCTTGAGAAACAATTCTGGGAATAAATATTGGATTTTTACCGTATTTCTTTTTATTCTAGCCCATAAGCTGATTTCCATCATTTTACTTCCTAAGCAGTTAAATATGTGCTTATAGATTTTCCTTGTTACAGATTAACCCTGTTTTGTTGCAATGAGCTATTTTAATGTATCAATGGATTAATGTATTTAGAACATTGCCTGTCTATTTTATGATTGATTCCTGCCACCCATGTGCCTGCACACATGAATGTGTGTTTATATTTTCTTGATTAGATTATATTTTTCATTAATTTTTGAGAATATAATACAATGTGTGTGGATCATATTCACCACCTCAATTCTTCCAGGTCTACTCCCTTTCCCTATCCATCCAAATTTGTATCTTCATTTTTTTCAAGTCCATGGAGTCCAATTTACACTGTCTATATACTCTTGGGTTCATGGTTTCCACTGGAGCATGGCTGACCTGTGAGAAGGACCATCCTTAGAGAAAACTGACTCTCTCCCAGCAGCCATCAATTGCCAATGGCTTATCTGTTTGGGTGGGACTTCATGTTCTCCTGCCTCTCTATTCCATGCTGGAACTTGCCTGGCTCAAACTTGCATAGGTCTTGTGTGCACTGTCCTGGCTACAGTGAGTTCATGGGAGTAACTTCTCTGTTGTGTCCAGAAAATTCTACCACTTCTGTCTCTAACAGTCTTCCTGCTGTCTCTTTCACAGTGATCCCTGAGCCTGGGAGGAGGGTTGGGGTCTATATATCCCAGTCAGTTTGAGCATTCCAGTCTCTTATTCTCTGCATCTGGACCAGATGTGGCTCTCTGTGCTAGCGTCTGTCTACTGCAAACAGAAGCATCTCTGATGCAGGTTGGCAGACACGCCCATCTGGGTGTCCAACCCACGTGGATCAGATGGAAGAGTCCATGCTGGGAAGTAGAATGAGACCTGGTGAGTCCCAAGGGCAGCTGGGTTGTATTTTGAGTTTCAGTTTGAAAATGCTTACGTATTTTAAGGGAATCCCTATGGCACAGGGATGCCCACCCTGTAGAAAACCTAGGAAAATGAGTCCCACAACTCTCTTGTTGAGGAATTTTCAGAGAGAAATGCGTCTGTTGCCTACCTTTGAATTAAAATATTGACAATTTCTGATTCCCATGAAGTCTCAGTATAGAGGAGGATGGAGTCACAAAGTCCCAGCCCTAGCTGAGGAGGTCCTGACTGTAGCTGGCTGCAGGGGAGGAAGACTCTGTTGTTCTTAGGGGTGTGGCTCCTTGTAGTTCAACCACACTACAGGGACAATGAACACCCAGGAGAATATGTACAGCACAAGTTGGATTTGATGTTTTTGGAAAAGGTCAACAAGAGGATATGAGTTGTGGTGGGGCTGGGTACATCCAAGAGGAGACGGGGAAGAGTGTGAGAGTGATTATGATCAAGTCACATCATGTGAAATTCTCAAAGAATTTTTTAAACACTTAATAAAACATTTCTGGTTCTACCTAAGTCACAGTCACTTTTAGTAACATTTTCTAAAATATTTAATTTACATTGTTAATATTTTAGGACAATCTTACATTCTCACCTGGAAGCTTAACTTTTAAAATATGTTTATATTTCTGTCTGGAAATAATTGGCTTATCTTGCCATCCCCTGATAAATAATTTCCTACATCTTCTTTCCCACAGATGTCCCTATTAAATATGCTCAGTCATTATTACATTTTCCTGTTCATGCTTCTGTTCTGTAAGAAGGCTAATTCATATCTGAGGTATTTTTGTGCTCTTCTTAAGTTTCTGTTTATAATGATTTTATGTAAATTGTTTTTCAATTAATCTATAATAGCAATGTTGGTGCGATGGTCTATGCAAGACTGATTCATAGAAGAGACTGTTGATTTTGTTAGAGCTTACAAGTCATCCCATGAAATTCTGCCTTGTGGTGGTGTCAGAATGAAACCAGCGAGCGAGAAATCTCTCTTTCAACTCCGTAGTCACTCTGGGGAGAAGGGCTCATCATTGAGAATCTACTTATTTTCCTCCCCCCTTTCCCAAATATATAGATGCTCTGTCCTCAGGGGTCGGGGGTGGGTTGGGCAGAGGAATCAGCTGCTGACCAGAATGTGCCAACTCAGAGGCACAGACAAGGAGTAGAATCTTCCAATGTGTGTAAATACACAGCCAGTCCAGTAGTGGATGACGTTTAGAGTGGTGGGCAGCCTCTGCCTCCACCCCCCCCCCATGTCATTCTATATGTTGAAGTGATGCCAGGGGTATGTCCATGCCCAAGAGTGCCTGAGGCAGCCTGCCTGCTTTTCCACAATACTTCATAGTAGCTGGTGGGTGGACCTCGAAAAATTCCTAATGACAAAGGAGATGTGAAATACAAGTGGAAAGCAAAAAGCACAACGGGAGGTCCGGGCGTCAGAGGCAGGGAAGTGGGAAGAACAATTTGCCTGGAGCTGTGGATGGAGCAGGCATCAGCCAGGGCACCTGTGACACACTGCAGAAACCAAGTTCACTCTTTGGTGCCACATGTAACAGGTAAAAATGTGACACACTCAGTTAGGTGTGAGTTCGGGACCTGGAGATATGGGTCAGTGGTTAAGAAAACCAGCAGGTCTTCATAGAGGACTCATGTTCCATTCCCAGGGGTCACTTGGCAGCTCAAAACCCCCTGTAACTCCAGTTCTGGGAGCCTGGGAGCCCTCTTCTGGCCTCAGAGGGTACTGCACTCATACACACACATTCCCAACACACACACACAGTTTTTATTTAAAAGTTTGAATTTAACTAAATAATATGTAAAACTTTAGTCTAAGTTAATCATAAATAATATATAAGCAGAATTATACAAGCAGAATTCTGTAAGTGTATATTGTGAGCACACAGTGAGGAGTTATATTATAACTCATCAAACCTTTCCTATGACTGTCCTTTACCACTTGAGAGATTTTCACTTGGCTCCAGTACACAGGTATACAAACTACATATAAAAACCAAGTATTTTCAGCTGGTGAGATGGCACCTCCTGCCAAGTCTGACAACTTGTGCAAAGGAGACATAAAATAGAGGTGTTCAATTCTTTCATGTGGTAGAAGAGAGTATTGACTCCCACAAGCACTGACCTCCACATGAATGCTGTGGCATGTGGCCACACACACACACACACACACACACACACACACACACAGAGAGAGAGAGAGAGAGAGAGAGAGAGAGAGAGAGAGAGAGAAAGAGAGAGAGAGAGAGAGACAGGAGGTTTCTGTGATGTCACGATGTCCTGAGATGGGACATGGGTTATACCACCAGAGTTGTCCTAGACTCCTGGTGCCTTTGATTTTGAGTACATTTTTGATCATTAGATATTCAGAGACCCCTTGCTGTTGCCCATTTTCCAACTGGGCTTGCGAGCACAGTTTAAGACACTACTAACTGTGACCTCAGGGTCAGTTCCAAATTCCCAGTCTTCTCTGGCCTCTCAAGGAGGGAAGGAGGGAGCTGGGGAGAAGTTCCCTCTCTATTTCTATGGATAAGAAGAGACATCGGGGTCGTTTGGGTCTGAGCAGAGAACCTGGGTTATGAAGCCATCTTGACAGCTCACTGATGGGCTGGGGGTTTTAAACCTGACCCAGAGGCAGAGTGAAAGGAGGGAGACGGGCTACCTCTTCCCCATTGCTCTTCAAACAGCAGCTGTCAGTTTGGGGCATCTGTCTGAAGGCTACTTCTTCCCAGAGCTTTTCACTACACTGTGTCAGGAGGCAGCATGTGTCTCTGCTGTGTGTGGATAGTATCTCCACATGTTTGTCCTCTGCTTCATTGCCAGCTTCAGACAGCAGCGTGTGTGGACTGTGCCACCAGCATCTAGTCACAGACATTCTGATGCAATCATTTAGAATTCTGCCAGTGCCCTTGTGCCACGGTAGCCAGCTTACTAGATATACTGCAAGATTCCGTGAAGTCAGTAGCCACTATCAGAGCCACGGAAAACAGGATTCTATTTACAATAAGAGAAAGACTACCTTCCGCAGTGTGGTAGCAGCTTCTGGGGCGAAGGGTTGGAAGCTCTAATGGGTTTGGTTTCCCAATTACGAAAGCCACAGGGCTCCCCTCACTTAAAGACTCGATTGAAATCTTAGAGGAAAACCTCAGGAGGGGGTGTCTTAGTCAGACACAAACATCATGACTACGAAGCAAGTTGGGGAGGAAAGGGTTTATTTGGCTTACTTCCACATTGCTGTTTATCACAAGGAAGTCAGGACTGGAACTCAAGCAGGTCAGGAAGCAGGAGCTGATGCAGAGGCCATGGAGGGATGTTTCTTACTGGCTTGCTTCTCCTGGCTTGCTCAGCCTGCTCTCTTATAGAACCCAAGACTTCCAGCCCAGGGATGGCACTACCCCTTTGATCACTAATTGAGAAAATGCCCCACAGCTGGATCTCATGGAGGCATTTCCCCAACTGAAGCTCACTTCTCTGTGATAACTCCAGCCTGTGTCAAGTTGACACACAAAACTAGCCAGTACAGGGGGTGTCTTTAGATGTCTCTTTTGGGTAAAAACCCAAAGCCCTGGAGGGGATGAGGCAGCCATGGTTTGTGGAGAAGCTGACTTCGTGGAGACAGTCTTAACTGCATGCTAGTTTGACACTGGTTGCACACCGTAGTGATGCATTTGTGTGAACTCCAGTATGGACGAGCTTATTTATCTCAGCCCTGGTATAGCTTCGGGCACTCGCGCACACTGTGTTACCTAGAATTTAAAAGCTTTCATTATAATTATTTAGAGTAATGATTGCCAGAAGTGGGTGAAGGCAAACGAGGTTGTAGAACATCATAGGCTCTCCATCAGCAGGCTAATAAGGCTGGGTGGTGGTGTTTATACCTCACTGGGGGTCTGGTTATAGAGTCTTCGACCATGTCTTCCCAGGGGAAGCTTGCGGCATTAGTGGGCTTGAGGAGTATGTTGGTTCAGAAATAAAGCTGGGGTAGGAAAGCAGCAGATCACCCCATGGCGCTGAGACAGGACTCAGACAACATAAGATCTCTTAGGGAGTGGTGGTCTAAGGCCTTGGGTCTGTCACTGGGGACTGTGAGTTTGCTCTGCTGGAAGATGGCGGTTCGGTGTGCATTACATGTGGAAGGCTCTGGACACACTGTTCAAGGTCAACTTCCTTTTTTTACAGGCAAGCTGAGAACCAGACATTGTTCTTTGCCCGAGTCCTATGTTTCCTCTCATATAACACAGCTTGAGGAAGCAATGAGATTGAGAACCCAAACCTGACCAGTGAGCCTGGGAGGAGCAACTCAGTTGGCACATGCTTGCCTGGCAGGAGTGAAGCCCATACACTGGGTATGGGCTGGCACACCTTTAATCTTGATCTCAGAAGATCAGGGCAGAAGGATCAGACATTCAGAGTCATCCTTGATTCCAGGACCCTGGCCCCTCCTCGGCACATGGTTGAATCCCATAGCCTATTGTTCCCAATACATAGGAGATGGCAGAGAGATTCCAAATGATAAATTAACCTTATTTTCCAGCCTAGACTGTGGATCTGAGAGCAACAATGTGCAGCTGTAAAAAATGTTGGCTGATGTCTCTACTGAATCTGCCATGTCTATGGTTCTCCTGGCTGTACACGGCCACTTTCGAACTCCTCTGAATGCAGCTGACTCCTCTGGCCTTTGCCTGCAGTCTCATCTCAGCAGACTCTTCCTCCTCCGGGTTGTATAGAAGTTCTATAGTCAGCCACGGTCCCTGAAGACTGGTGGCAGGGTGCTCTAAACACTGTCTCTTGTCTCCTCCAGGACACTTTCAGTTTTTAGACAAGGGTTCCGTTATTTGGTTTAAAAACCTGTAAGTCTTATAAGTAGAGACCAGCTGGGCAGAGGGTCCTAGGAGCTACCGGTCCTCTTGCTTGAAACCCACGAGAACACTGTGCTTACCCCCTTTCTTCTTTTTTCTGATTGTCTTCTCTCCTCCTCCTCTCTTCCTCCTCCTCCTCTCCTTTTCCTCCTCTCCTCTTCCTCCTCCTGCTCCTCCTCCTCTCCTCTTCCACTTCTTCCTTTTCCTCCTCCTGCTCCTCCTCCTCCACCTCTTCCTCCTCTCTTTCTCTTCTTCCTCTTCTTCCTCCTGCTCACCTCCTCTTCCTTCTTTCTTCTTCTTCCTCTTCTTCCTCTTCCTCCTCCTCTTCCTTTTCCTCCTCCTCTTCCTGCTCCCTCCTCCTCCTGATCCCCCTCCTGCTTTCCCTCCTTTCCATCTCCCTGCCAACTCCACCCTCTTGCTGTTTGCTGGTAATAAGCTTCCAGTCTGAGACTCAAAGCCCTTCCAGCTACACTATTTCTTCACAAAGCCATTACAAATGGCAAAATACAACTTCAGCAGAAAGAAGAGAGCAAACCGAGACTTAGCCAGTTTCATTAGAAAATAATTGTGTTTCTTCTTGGAGTGCAGCTAGATCAAAGGAAATTAGAAACAATGTTTCCGCATGGTTCTAAACCATCAAATTCACTCCCTAAGGAAATTATGTGGTATCTCTCAAACCAAAGAGGGAGCCAAACCATGAGTTTTATCTTCAGAGTTTAAGGACCTTTCTTAGAAGCAGCACAGTCACTGTGTGGGAAAGAGTGAGAGCTTCCCTCAATGAACATGAAGGGCGATTTCATTTTTAAACAAATTCTTATTGTATTTTATTTGTATGAGGGTGGTGCTTGTATGCGTGAGTGTGTGTACACGTGTGTGTATTTGTTTGTAGAGGTCAAAATACAACTTAAAGCAGTAAGTTCTGTCCTTCTACCATGAAGGTTCCAAAGATTGAACCTAGGTCATCACGCTTGGACGGAAGTGACTTAATCCACTGAGCCATCTGAGCTCTCTCTTCCCCTGCTCCATTCTCCACTCCCCTCCTCCCACCCCCTCTTTCTTAGGGCACTGCACTGGAACCCAGAGCTTCAAACAGGCTCATCAACTGCTCTACAACTGAGCCACACCCTCTTTTTGTTAGTTAAACTCCATGTGTCTGATTCCATGTAGGTGTTTAGCTGTTTTGAACGGAACCGTAAAAATCCTGGCCCTTGAGTGAAATCTGTCCAGTGGATAGCCGAGAGCATTTATTTGAATATGGTACATGGCTGCCTGCTAAGTTGTCCTCTCTGTGACAAAAACCTTTGAGTAGCCTATGCTGGCAGCAGCTGTTCCCCTCCACTCCTCTCACTCAGGCTGAGGAGAAAGCTTTGCTTGATCATTTGCCTTTCGGTTTGAGCCAGGAAGTTCTGGGATTAGAAATTCCTCAGTGGGTCTCAGCCTATCCATCTGGGAAACCAAAAAGCCCTTGCCTAAGCAGCCAGGACCTGCCAGATCTGAACAGGCCACTGGGGTCTTTCAGAACCAACCACAGGGCACCTCCACTGTGGGCAGAAGTGCTGGGTTTTGAAAAACAGCTCTACCCTTAGCTGAGGCAGGACCTGAGTTGGCTGCGCATTGCTGGGCACACAGGGAGCGTGAAGGCCATGTGCTCAGCCAGAATCCAGGCATGAGTCTTATGTGGACTATGTGAACATGAGGAATTTTTTTTTTTTTTTTTTTTTTGGTCTGAACAAATGTCCTCTCAAAGGCTGTTTCAGCATGTTCTTGTATTTTATCCTAAGACTATGGAAAAAAATTGCTTTTTGTTTTCTACTTGACAGTTTTGACTCTAGCCAGATTTTACTATAAAACTTTCCAATTGATTTTGTTTGTTTGTTTGTTTGTTTGTTTGTTTGTTAGCAGGGTCTGTTATAGCCCAGGGTGGCCTGGAATGCCCCAGAGAGTTGAGGAAGATCTTGAACTTGAGATCTTCCTGCCCCCATATCACAGCTATTGGGTTTCTAGCACCACTATAAACCTAGTTAGAGCACCACTATGCCTGGTGGTTAATGTGGGACAGGGGCTCAAACCCGCATCTCCAGCCTCCAGGGTTCATTTTAGAGTGATTTCCCAGGCCAGTTCTAAGTGAGAATCCTCATGGCTACACTAATACCAACAGTTTCCAGGGAAGAAAAGAAAATCGCATTTCAGAAATTGCCTTCCTACCTCGAATTTTTCACTTTCATAAAATCAATCTCTTGCCTCTACTGCAAGCCTCAGAGGCCAGACCTCCAGAGGATGCTCGGCGTCCAGGAAATGTAGGCCAGAGGCCTTGCTGGGGAAAGTGTAAAATTCTCTGTAAGGAAGAGCCATGCCCTTGTTAGCGGCATTCGGATAAGCCAGAGACACGGGCTGATTTCATTTGATACCGTGCTCTCCGTGTGGAATCTTCTAGCATCAATGCCAAGTAGCATACTTGTTTCCTGTCAGTACTGTCCGATTTGAAAGAGAGCGTCTCCCAATGTACCTGTCCACGTACTTTAGACAGACGCAATTAATCCATCTAGATGGAAGAAAGATGTCTGATGTTAATAAGTTTTTGTTTCCAGGCATTCATTTAAACATGCCACAAATAATCAAAACATTCCCAGGAGGTGGGCTGCGGCACACTGTCATTATCCTCAATTACACATCAGTGAAACTGTGATAGGATGAAGCTGAGGGATCCAGCTGACAGTGCTGCCATAAATATCCAGGGTTCAAAGCATCAGATGAATACTGGGCATTCCTGCTGTGTGTGGGTAGCTGGTAAGCTGAGGTTACTGCGTGCAACAGGAAACCAGAGCACCATCTCCTCTTCCAGGGCCCATTCCACGTGCCTTTCATATGCAGCCACCAGCCCAGCTCTGCTGTATTTTTCCATCTTGTTCTTCAACCTCCTCTCTCATCTCAACTGCTTTCTTGCCTTCCTCCCCCCTTTCCTTCTCTTCCCTCCAAATCCTACCATGTTATAAGCTACCTTGTATCTTGGGCACCCGGTGTAGGGTGGACGGTACTGGTTAAATGTTATTGTCACTTTGACTGAATTTGGAACGTCCAAGGAAGCAAACCTCTGTGTGTATCTGTGAGGTCATTTCCAGAGAGGTTTCACTGAGGAGGGAGGCCCCTCCTGCCCCGTGCTTGAAATTGAGCGATATCATGGGTGGGATCCTACACTATGTAAAAAGGGAAGACAGGCAGAAGCTAGCTGAGCCCTTGCACGTGTCTCTCTCTGCTCCCTAACTAGAGAGGCAATGTCCTCAGAGTTCCAATGCTCCCACCTCCATGCCTTCCCACACATGATGGACTGAGTCTCTTCAAACCACGAGCCCACTAAACCTCTTCCGTCTTTTAGCTGCTGTGTCAGCATAGGCCAGGAGGAATCACAGAATGTCAGGGGTGGAAGCCACAGGCAGGAGGAATCACAGAATGTCAGGGGTGGAAGCCACAGGACTGCTGAGGATCAGAGTCCCTGTCTGCAGAGCTGACTAGGTGAAGTTAGTCCCATCTGCTCTGACACACTTGTAACTGCTCAGCGTAAGTAACTGTTCTGCATATGGCAACAAGTCACAGCAAATCTGAAGGCTGGCTTTGCTGGCATGTCCCCTCTGAGATACACCCATAGACCTGTGTCTTTCATATCTGGGAGCTTACTTTCCTCTGAGGAAGAGTCCAGCAAGCTCCATATTCTGCCTGAGTGGAGGGCAGGATGCTGTTCTTTACATGTTCGTATGCGTGCATGTATGCTGACACAAATTATACAAAAGAGAAGCCACATAATCACCCTCACTCATGTTCTCATGAGGACTCAGCATGTCAGCTGACTCTAGACCCAGCATAAACTTGACATCATGCTCATTGAAAGTCTTAGAATGACCCGTAATTTAATTTTTTAAAAATTTTTCTATTGTACACACATGAAATGTGTGCTTGTGTGCGTGAGCATGCGTGTGCTTGTGTCTATGAGTGTGTATACTTCTGTGTGTGCTTGTATGTAGGAGCATGTTTGTATGAGCTTGTGAGTGTGCTTGTGGGTGTGAGGACATGCTTGTGAGTTCATATGTGTATGTGTGCCCATAGAAACTTAAGAATGATATTAGGAATCATCTTCAAGCGCTCTCTCACATTGTACATGAGGCATGATCTATCTCACAGTCAAACTGGTTAGTTGGTTTTACATTAGTCGGCTTATTATGGGTTCCCCCTTCTGAGGTTAGAATCGCTGACAGATAGGTCACTGCATCTGCCTGGTGTTTATGTCGTTCTGGGGTATGAGCCCTGCTTCTCACACTTGCAAGGCAAGAGCTTTAGCCACTGTGCCACCTCCCCAGCCCAGATCAAGAGTTTTCAATGTGAAGGTAAGACCCATCCTAAGAGTGGCCTCTGGTCAGCATCATCTGGGTGTAATAATAATAATAATAATAATAATAATAATAATAATCAGTAACATGATTTTTTATAGAATTTTTTGCTATGGAATAAAATTTTGTATTGGTATCTGTAGATATAGAATGGGGAATTTTAATGTTCCTGGAGGCTAAGCCCCATTATACCAATTGGCCTTGAATGATAGGGTCAATTACAAGAGACAGCGTCTTGTCTTACTTTCCTTTTAATGAATGGAACAAAATAGGATGGAACAGAAAGTCCCAGTGTGCGTTCACTGCATAGTGAAGCACACTCTTCCATGAACTGTGTGCTGTAGCTTGTCTGTGGGGGCAGGTACTGTGCCCTTCTGTAATTAAAATTAACTTCTTACATAGGATGGCCATCAGAACTTGAAAAGCACCATTTTAGATAGTCATTAACAGAGACAGTGTGCTGATGGACACTCAGGGGGAACTGGAAAATCTCCTTCTGCTCTGAGAGAAGCCCAATGGGGCTATTTTTAAATGCTAGTTAGGTGGCAGAGGGACTGCCAGGCGATCCCTGCACTATTAAATGCCTCCCTATTTATAGAGGCATTTACACAGCCTCCAAGAAACGGAGTCTAACTTTCCTGTCTCCTGTAGGCAGTGTCATGGTTTCAAGTTATTAAATTGCATTTCTTAAAAATATCTTTTTAGCTCAGCCTCTTCATTCTCCAGTCAGCTCATGCCAACCCTTAGATAGGAGGGCTTAAGGGAAAATGGTGCTTCAGGAGAAAATGTAGAGTTTCAGCCTGTGCTCTATCAAAACTCTGAAAAGCCCTGTGGGAAAACTTAGCAATACTTCCTGTGAAAAGGGGTGGGGTGGGCTTCATAAGCACCCAGCAGTCGCTAATGCTGGATGGTTTCTGCAGACATCAGACTGATTCAGAACCTGGGATGTCTGATCATGTGCTGACACACTCAAACCCCTAACAGGAAAGTTTGTGTCTTCCCTTCTCCCCTGCTCCCATCACTGGGTCCTCCCCCTCTTTTTTCTCCCTTACCCTCCCCTCACTTCTTCCTTCTTCTTTCCTCCCCTTCCCCTCTCTCTTCCTCCCCTTCTCTTCTCTTTTCCTCCTCTCCTCTGTTCTCCCTCCCTGCACTCCCCTTCCCTCCTCTCCTCCTTTCCTGTCCTGAAGCC
Source organism: Montemys delectorum (assembly GCA_019843815.1). Lineage (NCBI taxonomy): Eukaryota > Metazoa > Chordata > Mammalia > Rodentia > Muridae > Montemys > Montemys delectorum. Next base: position 129 of record JADRCD010133902.1, on the reverse strand, counting down.
TGCTGTTTTTGGGAGCCATTTTGCTGTGAGGCTGCTCTGGGGTCCTGAGATAAAAGGATCCAGTCAGTGAAAGGCTAAAGAGAACCCCTGGGGGCTGCATCCGGTAGACTACAGAACTCAGCAGGGGAC
>JADRCD010133898.1:0-10548 GCA_019843815.1 Montemys delectorum | reverse complement strand
TAGGCCATTTCCACAGGCTGAACCACAACAAAAGCCCATGTCTTCCAGTGTCCTATACCTCTAAGCTCTGTGTCTCCCAAGGCTCTGACTGGCCAACACATCTCCAGCCTACGCTTTCCATCATTGCAAACACCACCTTTCTAAGACAGACAGCATGACTGCTCTAAATAAAACTAGACGGTGACTCCAGAGCACGTTCATGACAGAGTTTAAATGCCTTAAAATGCAATGGCTTTGCTAAGGTTAAAGTCATTTTTGAACATCGCACTGAGCCCACCCTCCCTCGGAGTGTTCCCCACATCCCTGGGTGTGCTGGACCAGTCTATCTCTCAGTGCCTCCGCTCACCATAGTTCTACCTACTCCAATCTGTGGTTTAACTGCTCATTCACATGTCCAAGCATAAGGACAGGCAGTGTAAGCAGATGGGATCCACACAAAAGAAAACAAGCTTAAATAGAAAATCTGGTGCCATTTTCTCTCCAGGGTCTGACTTAAGGCGGGACCAGCCAGGGGCGCACAGGCCACAGAAGCAGCAGAGCAGCTGGGACCCAGCCCTCTGTGCATAGGTCTTGCCAGGAGAGAGCTGCTCTCCCAGGAGTGCTAACAGAGGCTTACAGACCCACAGGAGGAAAAAGCTCCAGCCAGAGACAGCAAGAACATCTAAAACCAGAGATTATCAGATGATAAAAGACAAATGCAAGAATCCTACCAACAGAAACAAAGATTACTTGGCATTATCAGAACCCAGAACTCATACCACAGCAAGTCCTGGATACCAATACACATCGAAAAAGCAAGATTTGGATCTAAAATCATATCTCATGATGCTGATAGAGGAATTTAAGAAGGACATAAATATAACTCCCTTGACGGAATACAGGAAAAAAACAGGTAAACAGGTACAGAGAAACCACAAAAATCCCTTAAAGAATTACAGGAGAACTCAGGTAAACAGATAGAAGCCCTTAAAGAGGAAACACAAACAATCACTTAAAGAATTACATGAAAACACAATCAAACAGGTGAAGGAATTGAACAAAACCATCCAAGATCTAAAAATGGAAGTGGAAACAATTAAGAAATCACAAAGGGAGACAACTCTGGAGATAGAAAACCTAGGAAATAAGACAGGAGGCATCACCAACAGAATACAAGAGATAGAAGAGAGAATCTCAGGTGCAGAAGACACCATAGAAAACATTGACACAACAGTCAAAGAAATGCAAAAAGATCCTAACCCAAAACATCCAGGAAATCCAGGACACAATGAGAAGACCAAATTTAAGACCAAACTTAAAGAACCAGAAAGTATCTTCAACAAAATTATAGAAGAAAACTTCCCTAATCTAAACAAACAGATGCCCATGAATGTACAAGAAGCCTACAGAACTCTAAATGCTTTGGACCGGAAGAGAAATTCCTGCTGTCACATAGTAATCAAAACACCAAATGCACAAAACAAAGAATATTAAAAGCAGTAAGGGAAAAAGGTCAATAACATATAAAGACAGACCTATCAGAATTACACCAGACTTCTCCCCAGAGACTATGAAAGCCAAAAGATCCTGGGCAGATGTCATACAGACAATAAGAGAACACAAATGCCAGCCCAGGCTACTGTATCCAGCAAAACTCTCAATTAGCATAAATAGAAAACCAAGGTATTCCATGACAAAACCAAATTTACATAATATCTTTCCACAAATACAGCACTATAAAGAATAATAAATGGAAACTTCCAACACAAGGAGGGAAACTATACCCTAGAAGAAAGAAAGTAATCATTCAACAAAACTAAAAGAAGAGAGCCACATGAACAGAATTCCAACTCTAACAACAAAAATAGCAGAAAGAAACAATTGCTTTTCCTTAATATCTATTAATATCAATGGATTCAATTCCCCAATAAAAAGACATATGCTAGCAGACTGGTTACATAAACAGGACCCAACATTTTGCTGCATACAGGAAACCCACCTCAGTGACAAAGACAGACAATATACCTCAGAGTAAAAGGCTGGAAAACAATTTTCCAAGCAAATGGCCCTAACAAACAAGCTGGAGTAACCATTCTAATATCAAATAAAATCAACTTTCAACCTAAAGTGATCAAAAAAGATAAGGGCACTTCATACTCATCAAAGGTAAAATCTACAAAGAAGAACTCTTAATTCTGAACATCTATGCTCCAAATGCAAGGGCACACACATTCATAAAAGAAACTTTACTAAAGCTCGAAGCACACATTGCACCTCACACAAAAATAGTGAGAGACTTCAACACTCTACTCTCTGCAATGGACAGATCATGGAAACAGAGACACAGTGAAACTAACAGAGGTTATAAAACAAATGGATTTAAAAGATATCTATAAAACATTTCACCACAAAACAAGAGAATATACCCTCTTCTTAGCACCTTGTAGAGAGCCGCACCCGAGCCGGCAGCCTCCATTTCAAGATGGCACTGGCATCCGGTTTCTTCTCCCCGTAACACGTAGTCTGTGCATGTGCCTAGGGCCAGAGCGCGCTAAGTCTCAGCCCATCTGCGCATGTGCTAGGGCCAAAAAGCGCCAAGTCACAGCCTATCCCGAGGCGTCTCATGAGGTAATGAGCAAACAGCCAATCAGAGATGAACACACCGCTCCAGGGTGTATATAAGCAGTGCATTCTCCAGGGCTCGCTCTCTCCTCGCCACATGGTAATAAAGATTTGCTGCAGAAGGATCCTGTGTGTGTGTCCATGTATTACTGCCGGCGGGAAAATAGCGCGGACCACAGCACCTCATGGTACCTTCTTCAAAATTGACCATATAATCGGTCACAAAACAGGACTCAACAGATACAAGAAGATTGAAATAATTCCATGCATCCTATCAGATCACCACAGACTAAGGCTGGTCCTCAATAACAACATAAACAATAGAAAACCCATATACACGTGGAGGCTGAAAAACACTCTACTCAATAAAAACTTGATCAAGGGAGAAATAAAGAAAGAAATTAAAGACTTTTTAGAGTTTAATGAAAATGATATACCCAATATACCCAAACTTATGCAAAACAATGAAAGCAGTCCTAAGAGGAAAACTCACAGCTCTGAGTGCCTGAAAAAGAAACTAGGGAAAGCATAAACTAGCAGCTTAACAGCACACTTGAAAGCTCTAGAACAAAAAGAACCAAATACACCCAAGAAGAGTGGAGGGCAGGAAATAATCAAACTCAGGGCTGAAATCAACCAAATAGAAACAAAAAGAACTATACAAAGAATCAACCAAACCAGGAGCTGGCTGAGAAAAATCAACAAAATAGATTAACTCTTAGCCAGACTAACTAGAGGGCACAGAGACAGTATCCTAATTAACAAAATCAAAAATGAAAAAGGAGACATAACAGACACTGAGGAAATCCAAAATACCATCAGATCCTACTACAAAAGCCTATACTCAACAAAACTGGAAAACCTGGATGAAACGGACAATTTTTTAGACAGATACCAGATACCAAAGGTAAATGAAGATCAGACAAACTATCTAAACAGTCCCATATCTCCTAAAGAAATAAAAACAGTCATTAATAGTCTCCTAACCAAAATAAACCCAGAACCAGATGGGTTTAGTGCAGTGTTTTATCAGACCTTCAAAGAAGACCTAATACCAACACTCCTCAAACTATTCCACAAAATAGAAACAGAAGGTACTCTACCCAATTTGTTCTATAAAGCCACAACTACTCTGATACCTAAACCACACAAAGACCTAACAAAGAAAGAGAACATCAGACCAATTTCCCTTATGAATATCATTGCAAAAATACTCAATAAAATTCTTGCAAACTGTGTTCTCCGAGAACACATCAAGATGATCATCCATCATGATCAAGTAGGCTTCATCCCAAGGATGCAGTGATGGTTCAATATATGGAAATCCATCAATGTAATCCACTATATAAACAAACACATAGAAAAAAATATATGATCATTTCATTAGATGCTGAGAAGCATTTTACAAAATCCAACATCCCTTCATGATAAAAGTCTTGAAAAGATCAGGAATTCAAGGCCCATACCTAAACATAGTAAAAGCAATATAGAGAAAACCAGTAGCCAACATCAAACTAAATGGAGAGCAATCCCACTAAAATCAGGGACTACACAAGGCTGCCCATTCTCTCCCTACCTATTCAATATTGTACTTGAAGTCCTAGCCAGAGCAATTAGACAACAAAAGAGATCAAAGGAATATAAACTGGAAAGCAAGAAGTCAAATTATCACTATTTGCAGATGATATGATAGTCTACTTAAGTGACACCAAAAATTTAACCAGAGAATTCCTCAACCTAATAAACAACTTCAGCAAAGTAGCTGGATATAAAATTAACTCAAGCAAATCAGTGACCTTCCTCTATACAAAGGATAAACAGGCTGAGAAAGAAATTATGGAAACAACACCCTTCACAAATAATATAAAAGTTACAAATAATATAAAATACCTTGGTGTGTCTCTAACTAAGCAAGTGAAAGATCTGTATGATAAGAACTTCAAGTCTGTAAAAAGAAATTGAAGATCTCAGAGGATGGAAAGATCTCCCATGCTCATGAATTGGCAGGATTAATATAGTAAAAGTGACCATCTTGCAGAAAGCAATCAACACATTCAATGCAATCCTCATCAAAATTCCAACTTAATTCTTCACAGACTTAGAAAGAGCAATTTGCAAATTCATCTGGAATAACAAAAAATCTACAATAGCAAAAACTATTCTCAACAATAAAAGAACCTTTGGGAGAATCACCATCCCTGACCTCAAGCTGGACTACAGAGCATTTGTGATAAAAACTGCATGGTATTGGTACAATGACAGGCAGGTAGATCAATGGAATAGAATTGAAGACCCAGAAATGAACCCACACACCTATGGTCACTTGATCTTTGGCAAAGGAGCTAAAACCATGCAGTGAAAAAAAGACAGCATTTTTAACAAACGGTGCTGGCTCTACTGGCAGTTAACATGTAGAAGAATCCAATTGATCCATTCTTATCTCCTTGTACAAGTGGATCAAGGAGCTCCACATAAAACCAGATACACTGAAACTAATAGAAAAGAAAGTGGGGAAGAGCCTTGAGCACATGGGCACTGGGGAAATTTTCCTGAACAGAACACCAATAGCTTATGCTCTAATATCAAGAATTGACAAATAGGACCTCATAAAATTGCAAAGTTTCTGTAAGGCAAGGGGCACTGTCAATAGGACAAAATGGCAACCAACAAATTGGGAAAATATTTTTACTAATCCTACATCTGATAGAGGGCTAATATCTAATACATACAAAGAATTAAAGAAGTTAGACTCCAGAGAACCAAATTACCCTATTAAAATGGGGTACAGAACTAAATAAAGAGTTCTCAACTGATGAATACCGAATGTCTGAGAAGCACCTAAAAAAATGCTCAACATCCTTAGTCATTAGGTAAATGAAAATCAAAACAACCCTGACATTCCACCTCACACCAGTCAGAATGACTAAGATCAAAAACTCAGGTGACAGCAAATGCTGGTAAGGTTGTGGAGAAAGAGGAACACTCCTTCATTGCTGGTGGGATTGCAAGCTGGTACAACCACACTGGAAATCAGTTTGGTGATTCCTCAGAAAATTGGACCTGAGGACCCAGCTATACCACTCCTGGGCATACACCCAGAAGATGCTCCAACATGTAATAAGGATACATGCTACACTATGTTCATAGCAGCCTTATTTATAATAGTCAAAAGCTGGAAAGAATCCAGATGTCCTTCAACCGAGGAATGGATACAGAAAATGTGGTACATTTACACAATGGAGTACTACTCAGCTATTAAAAATAATGAATTTATGAAATTTTTAGGGAAATGGATCTGAAGAATATCATCCTGAGTGAGGTAATCCAATAACAAAAGAATACACATGGTATGCACTCACTGGTAAGTGGATATTAGCCCAGAAGCGTGGAATACCCAAGATACAATACACAAACCACAATAAACTCAAGAAGAAGGAAGACCAAAGTGTGGGTACTTTGATCCTTCTTAGAAGGGGGAACAAAATACCCATGGAAGGAGTTGCAGAAACAAAGTGTGGAGCAGAGACTGAAGGAAGGACAATCCAGAGACTGCTCCACTTGGGAATCCTTCCCATATACAATCACCAAACCCAGACACTATTGTGGATGCCAACAAGTGCTGGCTGACAGGAGCCTCACATAGTTGTCTCCTGAGAGGGTCTGCCAGTGCCTAACTAATACAGAAGTAGAGGCTCACAGCCATCCATTGGACTGAGCACAGGGTCCCCAAATGAAGGAGCTAGAGAAAGGACCCAAGGAGCTGAAGGGTTTGCAGCCCCTTGGGAGGAACAACAATGTGAACTAACTAGTACCTTCAGAGCTCCCAGAGACTAAACCACCAACCAAAGAGTACACATGGTGGGACTCATGGCTCCAGCAGCATATGTATACCAGAGGATGGCCAAGTCAGTCATCAATGGGAGGAGAGGCCCTTGGTCCTGTGAAGGTTCTGTGCCCCAGTGAAGGGAAATGCCAGGGCCAGGAAGTAGGAGACGGTGGGTTGGTGAGCGGGGGTTTGGGGGGAAATAGTGGTTTTTTCCAGAGGGTAAACCAGGAAAGGGGATAAGCTTTGAAATCTAAATAAAGAAAATATCTAATAAAAAAAAAGGAAAAGAAAATCTGTTCCTAAATCTGATTACTCCAATTTAGTAATTCCTTTCTAAATCAGCAGAGGGCGCCCAAATTTTATTTATCAAGAAGAAAATGAAACCTGAAGGACAGCAAATTTCACAACCTTCAGATGAAGTGTTAAGACTTAATATATAAGGATTTTTAAAATAAATATTCAATATGGACTTTATATGAGCAAACATCTCCTTTATTCAAAAAGGGGGAGGTAGGAACCATACCATACTTAAATGCAAGCTCTAGCTGTAGGTTCTTGCTGTTGGTGAGTGCTGCACTAGCCTTCAACAGAGGAGATGCCTACTGTAGTAGGCCCATGGTCTACAGGACTCACAACTCCCTAAGTACAGAGAACAAGTGATGGTTAAGGGCTTGGCCTGGGATGAGACAGCTATTATCTACCATCCATCCCCTGCCCCCACATGAGACTCTAGGATTCGCCATTCCCAGGCTCAGGGGACACTGTAGAAGATGTGGGGAGACTATATAACAAGGGGCAAGATGATGGGGAGGTATGGAGCAGAGATATGTCTTCTGGGCGTGGCACAGCCAGTCATTCATGAATACACTGCAGCTATAGATACATACGCAAGGCCCCACAGCATTTCACTCTGACCTGGGAAGGGGACGGGAGGCACCTACCTCTTCCTGAGAAACCATTGTTGACAGACAGTCAGGGTGGTTGGGGGAACTGCTGTTCTGTTCAGTGGCAGAGGCGCTGAGAAATAACCCCAACCCACACTTAGTCAGGAGACTCCAACTGGACTCGCACCAAGAAGACATGACAATAGGAGGGGGCACTTCCTGAAAAGGGTTCCAAGGGGAGAGGGAGGGCAAAGGAGACGGGGGGGGGGGGGGGTAACTGCAACTCCTTACATAAATATATGAGACTATCAAACAACTTAAAATTAAAAGTAAACAAAAACTTGATAATATACCAAAATTCTCACTGCTATTAGACTCTGACCCACCAGTCTAACTGTAAAGAAGTTACCCTCAGAATTAATTACAACAAGGAGACAAGAGCCACACTAGACTGCAATAGAACTTTTCAGTTTAAGGACAGTGCTTTAGTCAAAGGTGACTTCCCCTCCCCACATCTGAGACATTCTGGTTTTTCCTGTGCTCTAAGCCAGTTCCTCCTTCCATCTCAGGTCTGGTTTTACAGGATCAAAGAGGGACTAATAATTAAGTGGCCCCATTTTAGAAGTGACCTTGACTTTTATACTGTCCAACACCATTTCACTTGACTTAGCACATGCACTGTTTGTGATTATGAAACAAAGATTAAATGCCTGGTGAAGGCCATGAACTGCGACAGAGACCTAGCAAGGAATATCAGAGTACAGCGTCTTCATCATCTTAAAACCAACTCCATTTCTAAAACACTCATGCATGGGTACAGACTTTATCCTGCCATATGCTCAACGTTCGACACGCAAGTTGCCCTATAGCATAGCATTCCTGTGCACATTGTAATCATCCTCGTGGCTAGATTCCACTCCTACCTGACAAGGGAGCGCATGCTGGATAGGAATGGAAACAGCTAGGAGTGATGGAGCCTTCTGAGTGGTATAAAATGCCAGGCCTGCTCAAGCCTGAGCAGTAATAGGAGACGCTGGCATCTCTCAAAGACCCAGCCTGTCTGCCAAGGTCCTTCGTTTCTAGAGATTCTGCAATGGGGCAGTATTCTGTTCAGTGAAGAAAGGCCTATTGGTATCAGCAGGTGCCAACAGATAAGATCTGCCTGTCCAGCTTGACAAAAATCAACACCCTGTAGTAGGAACTCCAAAGACTCTTAGGACTGCTTCAGAACTGAACCTACTTAAGTAACGGCAATGAAGATATAACCTCCCAAAAAGAGAAGTGTCCATTTCTGACACACATTTCAGACAATATCCTGTTACTCCTGTTGCTCCAAATCCACCCTGGTCCACTAGAGAGTATCTCTTCTCATCTGAATTTCTGTCAAGATCAGAATGGCTTTTACTTTGAGAAGCTAATAGGTGGAAATGAATGACCTAGCAAACAGGGTTACCAGCCCCATCCCAGAAATGAACTGAGTGTTTAAGACTACAACTGTAGTTTTAAAGGTGGTGAGGAATGCTCAGATGGATTATCAGGTGGATGAGAAACAGGAAACTAACATGGAAGGAAATGAAGAAAAAGAGTTGAAATAAAGAAATGAGATTTTTTAAAAAGAGGGGAGGAGAGGGGACATACGGAAGGGAGGGGGCAGGGCAGGGAGAGGAGCTCTTCTTGACTTCACAGCATTAAGAGCAAAACCAGGTTCAAGAGATGGCTTCATCAGAAAATGAAAAAAAGGGATACACAAACTGTTTCAAGGGATATGCTCACTCTTTCAATACATGGAAACCTGGAAATGCACCGCCTAGAAACATTCGCTGATCCTTCCTTCCACTCTCCAGCTCTACATGATGATTCATAATGAAAACTCAGCTTAAGTTTCACCATCATGCAAAGTGACTACTCGAATAGCCTGTCAGCTATTACGACTAGACTCCACTCTACGCACATGGTACCCCCTTAAAGCAGCAGTGTGATGGCATACAGTTCTACTATCTCCCACACCTGAGAACATTAACCTCACAATTTAGTCGCGATGTCGAAAAGCCAAATCACAGTTGTATGGAGAGCCAAACATCAGGCTACACAAAACTATCTTCTGAGTCATCGACTGTGTTTACCCGACCAACTCCCCAAAGAGTAAACTGCTATCGATGAGGCAGGGAAAAGACTGCTCAATAAAAAAACAGATTGTAATTTAGGAAGAAATGGTGGTGTTGTGGCAAACATTTGGTGGCGAAGGAATTTTCCTGGAAGCACCAGACTTCTGCTGCGAGCATTAATGTTATAAGGCATGGCAATGGAGAACTCTGAATCATCGTGAGAGAACGGTGAGCTTGCTGCCTAAAGCAAGAAGCCCAAGAGTTACTGGTCCTTAAATGGTAAATAAAGAGAGGATATACATACTCAAAACCTCCCAAGAAGAACCAGCAAATAAAAAAAAATTACACAAAATAGGTTCATAAGGGTGAATTACATGTGACTAATTATGGTAGCTGCTCCCCAGGTAAAAGCACTTCTAAGAAGGGAACCCTCCCATCATGAAGGGGAGCATGACTGAGCCCTCCAGGCCAGGGCTGTGTGTCACCACTTTGAGCATGGTTACAGAGGGTAGGGAAGAAGAGCTGCAACAGCACACTGGAAGCTTAATAATCACAAGTTGATCCTGATCTTCTGGTTAGTCGGGAGTTACTGTAAAATGGAAAGTAGAAACTGTCTGTCCAGTTTCTAGCATTTTTCATTTCTTCTAAATTTCTTGTGCTTGCTCTAACACAGTAAGGTATTCTGGGGGAAAGGGGTTTAAGACGGAGACGGAACTGAAGAAAACTTTTCCTGAGTCCCTACCAGTATCCCAACTACAGTGCTTGGTGTACTGGTGACATGGCCCGGGGGAACTCTAAGGCACATGCTTGAGCACCTGTGACTATCTAAGTTGTCACTAGCAATAAAACGGGGTTAAAGAGGCGGGCCATGGTAAGCATGACACCCAGATGCAAGCATTTCACTTCTAAGTCAACTATGACTGACAGTCCTTCCCTTGGAGATGAAGAACATTCTGGAAACACTGCTCTCTACAGGTGCACAGCACAGTTCTTTTCAATCTGACCATCAGAGGGCCGTGCATAACAGGTCAGCTTTCCTAACAGGACATCTTGGAATATAGAACCACGTGAGGAGGAGGGTATGTCTACACAAGGACGGTGTGGGAGCAGTGGGGAGGAGGGTATGTCTACA
>JADRCD010133878.1:0-23305 GCA_019843815.1 Montemys delectorum | reverse complement strand
AGTGCTGGGAACTATCCCAGCTCAGGAGCTCATGCAGCCTGGGCTTCTCTGGTCCAAACTTAGATGGGAGACCTACATTGGGGCACAGCATAAGGCTTTCACAGGGACTGCAGACAGGACAACACCAGCAGTTCCTGAAGAAGTCTTTCATCTTGAGGCTCCTCTGCCCAGTTTTGCCAAGACTTTGTGGCTACTCACTTGCCTAACCAGTTTCAACACTCAGCCGGTTGGCCCCACAAATTTCAACCTGTTTGTAGGCAGCTTGCTTCCCGATGGGTGGCTTCAGCTTTGAGTAGTCAATGGCCTAATCAATAGTCCACATGCTTCAGTTCTGCCACTCTGCCAATTGGACTTCAGTCTTGCCTTTGAGCTGTCATGATGACAGTGTAAGTAATCTCTGTCAGATTTGCACAGCGTCTTGATCCTCGTGGCTTCCCAGTGAGGCTCAATTTCAGAGATTGTCCCAGTGAGGTAAACACCAACAGATATTGGATGTTCACCTGGGGCCTTCTGACCTGCTGTTGTTTAGGGGCTGTCTTGATGTTCAGTGTGCATGAGAAGGGCTTTACAGTGGCTGGAGGGTTAAGGCTGTGCCAGACGATGTCAGACTTCCTCTCATCCCATTCAGTGAGTGGTAGAAGATATGAACCACAGAAGGGACCTGACTGCTCAAGGGCAGGGGTTGATGTCTTAGTTACTGTTCTACTGCTGTGAAGAGACACCATGACCATGACAACTCTTATAAAGGAAAGCATTTAACTGAGGGCTTGCTCACAGTTTTAGAGAGCGAGTCCATGATCATCATTGTGGGAAACAGACAGGCATGGTGCTGGAACAGTAGCTGAGAGCTTTACATCCTGATCTGCAGGCTGAGGGAGCAGAAACTCCCTCTAGGACTGGCATGAGCTTTTAAAGCCTCAAAGTCCATTGCCTGTAACAGGCTTCCTCCTCCAACAAGGTCACACTCCTGATCTTTCCCAAACAGTTTTACTAAATGAGGACCAAGCTTTAAACATACGGCCTATGGAGGCCATTGTCATTCAAACCACCACAGATGGTAAGTGAAGAGCTGGGAGTGGAACTCTGGTCTCTAAGTGCCACTAGATTCTCCCACCTCCACCACTCCTCAGAATGTTTTATTTGGTATATATTATTTTAGCTACGAATGTCTGTGTATGAGTGTTTTGCCCATATGTACGTACCTGGTGCCCATGGAGGACAGGAGAGGGCACAGATCCCCTGGAACTAGAGTTAGATATGACTGTGAGCTCCCACCTGGGTATTGACTCCAAGTCCTCTAAAACAGCAGCCAGTGCTGTTAACTGCTGAGCAATATCTCTATGCCCCCCCCTTGTCTAGTATATTTTAATAAGGTTTAAGACACCAACATCTAGGTCTAGAAGCAGAACATGAACCTGGAGTACCCCTGGGCCCCTTGTAGACACTTAGACTAGGGATAACTGCTGTCATTTCTAAAATCTTAAACTGAGATTTTTCCATGTTCAGATAAATGCCATCACATGGATTCATATTTGTGCTTTTTAGGGCTTGACCTTATGTCTGAGAGATTAATCCATTCTTTGTACGTACCTCTTGCCTTCCTCACTGATTTCACTATGAATCTCATACAGTATATTTATCCATTTGACTATGAATAGACACTGAGGTAAGTCCCAGTTTGGGCTATTAAAAAACAAAACAAAAAAAATGTTAAGAACATTCTTGTTTGTGTCCTTTGTCAGTCATAAAGTATACGTATTTTAACCATTAGGAGCTCATACCAAATTCACCCCATCTGCAAGTAGAATTCTACCCAATAGAGGTTTTTGCTCCATTTTCAGGTAAGGAAAACCAAGGATGTGAAGGCAAGTGACTTGCCCAGGCCTTACAGGCTGGTAAGCAAAGCTGACAGGCACCTTGGTCCTTGCAGGCCAGACTTTTGCACTCTCTCTAGTTGCATTCCTACCTAAAGACTGAGCCTGTCTACTAGCCTGAGAGCCTCAAAACTCTGCGTTACTTGTGCCCTGACTGGCCCCTCCCAATCCCACTGGATTCTGTGACAATCTTTTGGTACAAGAAGTAAGCCAACATGGTTGATATTAGGCCATGTGTGTTTTGAATGCTGTATCCTTGGAGGGTGATTGATAGAATAAAGTGCCCCACAGTTCCTGAGGCAGCAGGGCTGGCGAATAAATAGCGAAGGAGAGGGAAGTTACAGCTTTCTCCTCCAACTGCCTTTCAATAGGGTGTCTGTCTTGTGAAAACAGACCTGGCTATGTGAGAGTTCCCCAAGCAGGTGCTCTTCTCAGGGAGGAGCACTCCATGTGGTGTAGTCCCTGAGTAAGCAGGGTGGGAAGAACAGACTGATGTAAACTATGTGGTTCTGTCCCTCGTAGGCTCTAGGGAAGAATGAGAGAGAGGGAACAGGGTGAAGCTGGAAGAGCTTAATGAGGCTAATAGCAGCCGCTGTCTGTCGGGTGGCATTTATGGACTGACGTTATTGTGAAGGCCACGTTTAAATCACCGCCTCATTGGTGAAGAATTCAAGGCCCAATAAGTGCTGGTTCATTAACATTCACATGGGGTGGGGGAGGACAACAAGATGGCTCCATGGGAGAGGTAAGTTCGGCCACCAAGCCTGACCACCTGAGTTCAATACGCAAAACCCACAATCTCTGACAGATTGTCCTGACTTCCACGCAGACCCGTACAACATACACCAAAATAAATAAATACAAATTTTAAGAGATCACAGCAGGGCTAGAAATAATAGCCATGAACAACCCAACAGATGCCCAAATTCAACCGAAGTGAGAATTCGCTCTGTTGATTTCTTCTCCATCTCAACCCCCAGAACCTTACGACTTGGTTTCTTTCTTCTTTTCTATTTGAAAATTTTACTCTTTTATTGGTAAGCATGAGTTTTATTATAGCATGTTCATCCATGTATATAATGTATTTTGATCAAATTCACGCTCTATTACCCTCTTTTGTCCTCTCCCACTCCTGCTGATCCCCTTCTTGGCTATTCAGCTTCTTTTTTTTTTTTAGTTATATATTTTCTTTATTTACATCTCAAATGTTCTCCCCTTTCCTGTTTTCCCCTCTGAAAGAAAACAAACAAACAAACCTGTTCCCTCCCCCCTCCTCCTGCTTATCAACCCACCTTCTCCTACTTCCTGGCCCTGGCATTCCCCTACACTGGGGCAGAGAGCCTTCACAAGACCAAGGGCCTCTCCTCCCCTTGATGACTGACTAGGCCATCCTCTGCTACATATGCAGCTGGAGACATTAGTCCTACCATGTGTACTCTTTGGTTGGTGGTTTAGTCCCTGGGAGCTCTGAGGGAACTAGTTAGTTCATATTGTTGTTCATCCTAAGGGGCTGCAAACCCTTCAGCTCCTTGGGTCCTTTCTCTAGCTCCTTCATTGGGGACCCTGTGCTCAGTCCAATGGATGGCTGTGAGCCTCTACTTCTGTATTAGCCAGGTACTGTCAGAAGCTCTCAGGAGACAGCTATATCAGGTTCCTGTCAGCCAGTACTTGCTGGCATCCACAATAGTGTCTGGGTTTGGTAATTGTATGTGGGATGGATCCCCAGGTGGGACAGTCTCTGGATTGTCCTGGCTATGATCAAAAACTCAGGTGACAGCAGATGCTGGTGAGGTTGTGGAGAAAAAGGAACACTCCTTCATTGCTGGTGGGATTGCAACCTGGTACAACCACTCTGGAAATCAGTTTGGTGGTTCCTCAGAAAATTGGACATAGTACTACCAGAGGACCCAGCAATACCACTCCTGGGCATATACCCAAAAGATGCTCCAACATATAACAAGGACACATGCTTCACTATGTTCATAGCAGCCTTATTTATAATAGCCAGAAGCCGGAAACAACCCAGATGACCCTCAACAGAGGAATGGATACAGAAAATGGGGTATATTTACACAATGAAGTACTACTCAGCTATTAAAAACTATGAATTTATGAACTCCTTAGGGAAATGGATGGATCTGGAGGATATCATCCTGAGTGAGGTAACCCAATCACAAAAGAACATACATGGTATGCACTCTCTGATAAGTGGATATTAGCCCAGAAGTTCGGAATACACAAGATACAATTCACAAACCACAAGAAACTCAACAAGAAACTAAGGTGTAGATACTTCAATCCTTCTTAAAAGAGGGAACAAAATACCCATGGAAGAAGTTACAGAGACTACTCTACTTCTATAGACCTTTATGTCTTGCTTTGGTTTGGTTCCGGTGTCCTGGTAAGTTTAATCAAGGTTATTTACAGAAACACAGGGGAGAGATTATCTGCTGGCGCATGGGACAACTTACCTAGATCACTGAAGAAAATGGCCCCACTCTCCAAGACACCAGTAATTATTAAAATACCTATAGCTCCTTAGGAAGGAATGGGGCCTATAAGCCCTTCCCCCTTTCAAGACAGAATGCCGACAAGCTTAATCATTGATCCATTGGATTGATTGGTTGAGACAGGATCTCAATATGCAGCTATGGATGACCTAAAATTTATTATCCAGACCAGGGTAGCCTCAGACTCAGAGATCCGCCTGCACATGCCTCTGAGGGGCTAGGGGTAAGGGTATGGGATGCCACACCC
This sequence comes from Montemys delectorum, assembly GCA_019843815.1. Classification (NCBI taxonomy): domain Eukaryota; kingdom Metazoa; phylum Chordata; class Mammalia; order Rodentia; family Muridae; genus Montemys; species Montemys delectorum. Next base: position 18,674 of record JADRCD010133878.1, on the reverse strand, counting down.
CCACAGACAGAGTCAATCCTGTGTAGTCAGTCATGGTTTGTTGAGAGGTCAAGACTGCAATCAGGTGTTCAACTTTCACAGCACTCCATCTCCTTCTCTGGACTTTATATTCTTTCTGTGCCTTCTTCAGTGTTCCCTGAGCCTCAGAGGGATGACACAGATGCCTGTGTTAGGGCTGAGCACTCACTAACCAGCTGCTTATTCTCAGCACTCAGGTGAGTTGTGAGTTTGTATTAACATTCGCTAATCAAACCAGACAGCAGCACTAATCTTTGGGCATCAACAGAAATGCCCAGAAGGCAACTTGACAAGCATATCATGTCCATTTAGCAATATAATGACAGTGGCTTCCAAGCTCTTACCCAACCACAGGCTTTTGTGCAGGTTTGCAGAACCAGATGTGAATTCCCTTCTGGAGGACAGGCTTCAAATTCATAGCTCGCCCAAACAGTCTTGTCACCCCCACACCAGTGGGGGCCCCTTGCCTAGTAGATTGGATAGTATAGAAAATAAGGCCCACAACTAAGATTTTTTAAATGACTCTCCCCTGACTCCTCCCACCCCCACCTACGTGGCACACAGCAATAACCTGTATTGTTTAGGGGGTCTCTGGTGCCTCGCCAGAAACTCATAGAGAAGTAACCCATCCCTAGCACTGGGATTTTCATTTAATTATCTTACGGCTTCTAGGAGCAGCTTTAGCTACCACATATCTGCAGAGCACCTCCATTCTCACCGAACCTAGAACTCATCGATTGACACGGCTGGCCAGCCGATGAGTTCTAGGAATCCTCCTGTCTCTGCTTCCCCAACCTCTTGCACTGGAGTTGCAGTTGTGCAGCTGCCATGCCCAGCTTTGATGTGGGCGCTAGGGATCCCAAGTCATGTCCTCCTGTCTGTGCAGAAGGCTCTTTATTGACTAAGCCCCTCTATTTAAATTTTATTTTTAATTACCTTACAAATGCTCATCTACTCTAACCCGACTATGCTGGTCTTAGACTGCTTCCCAGTCACTGTAGCAGGTTACCCTGCCATTTTTTTTATACAAATTTAGTTTGATGCTCTCCCCACACTGCCCCCTCTGGCAACTCCCCCTCTTCTTTACTACTGTGCCCCACACCCCTCGTCAGGCTTTCTAGACACACCCCTGTCCAGAACTCGCCCTTTGGCTTTCAGCTCTCACACGCCCACCCTGTCATCTCCCCACTGCTGTGCCTCAGAGTTTTCTTTCCCCCTCTCATGGGCCCTGCGGAAGACTTCTCTGATGCAAGACTTCTCAGGCTTCATGCTAATAGCTCACATTAATTTAAGAAGAAAATTATTCCTACAAGCTTTCCCAAGCTCTTTAGTCTTTATTTCCCCCAAGGCATATTTATTAATGTCTTGATTTTTAAAAACTAAATAAAAATAGTCTTTCATCTTGACTATACATTTATACCAAACATAATTTTCTAAGACAAAATCTATCATGATTAAAAGATAACAAATCCAGGAGCTTGTCGGATGGCTCAGGAGTTAAAGGCACATGTGGCCAAGTCTGATGATCTGAGTTTGTTAAATCCCAAGTCCCTATATGGTGGAAGATTAACCTGTTCCTGTCAAGTTGTCTTCTGGCCTCCATATATGTACATACATACATACATACATACATACATACTATATAAAGACATACATGCACACACATGCATACATACAAAGTAAATAAATGTAATTTTTAAAAAATGAAATAGATGGATAGACAGATAGGCAGACAGACAGATTATTGAAACAGTAAAATCTGAAAGGCCCATGGTGATCATAGGGTCATCTTGACTGAAAGCATCTTTCAGCCTTCACTGATGAAAGTTGATTACTCCTTATCAGTAGGTAAAGATAGAGTACATCAGATTGTGTTTTCCAAAGATGAGTGCAGAGATCTCTCCCAGTTCCTATTCCCCTCTACAGTGCAGTTCATGGTCCCATCAGAACGTGGAGGTGACTCCTCCTCCCCTTAAATCTCAGTATTTTTGTCCTGTCTTTTACTAATGGGGGACAGCAGAATGACTCTGTGGCTTCTGGAACTGTGTTATTCCAAGTCACACAGCTTCTGGCTTGCCCTCATAATGCACCTTAGTGTTCTACCACATAATGTGGTTTGCCTTATGTGATTCATTAACCTTCCAGTCATGTAGGAAACCTGATTAGCTTGATGCTTCCACACTGTGCAGAAGCCCAAACCACACGGAGAGACCACATCCAGGTCAAGTCAAAGTAGCCTAACGTGAGGGATTTGGATGGAGGAGCCTCAGTGTGATTATGCCACCTGCCAAAACCTCCCTCACTTTAGATCCCACACAACTGTGTCATATGAAGAGATGAGACATATCCCACATTTTTCTCTGTTTAAATTTCTATCTTTAAATGTAATAGGAAAGGTTGTTTTAAGCCAGTATACCTTGGGATGGTTGTTACACAGCGGTAGTAACTGAAGAGGAAAGGGGTGGGTGATGTGAGCAGGGTGAACACATTTAAAGAGAGGGTTCGAGTTGGAGTCAATGTCTCTTTATGTTAACTGATGGTTGACAGGGGACTCATTCATTCAACACCACGTAGGAAAAGCAGGTACTTGAAGGATTAGAGAGGCAAAGGACAGGAGAGGCACCACCTCCAGGTCATGTAAGCTAGGCTGTCCTTGAACTTTTTTGAGTGTAGAGGAAATGGCCTTGATCCCTTTATATCACTGCTTAGATTCCATGCTTAGATGGCATGGGTTCCCATACTGGAAACCAAACCACTTCATGTATTCTAGGTGAGCATTCTGCTGACTGGGCTACATCTTTCCACCCATGGAGCCTACAGCCTATGTGGACACCTAGTCTAAGGCTGGTTTCGTGCACTAGAAATACTGTATTGAACAGGAAGAAGCAGCTAGGGCAAGGGGTGACATGCCTGACAACTAGGAGTTAACATTTGGAGTGTCTGAAGCCACCGAGACAGTAACTCAGATGGGTTGAAGCCAGAAATGTTTTTCCGACCAGCTGTGAATTTGAGCAGCCCATATGTGGCACAACATTAAGCTGCTATTTCGGAAATTCTTTCCTCTCGTTGGGAGGTAGCTGCTGAGTCCTTCCTTCCTCTTGGAAGGCAGCCAGTTTTCCACAGATATCACTTTGTCAGCAGGAGCTGAGGAGTTTCATATGTAACTGAATAATTCTGAAAACAAAGCTGGACACCTCGGAATACAACATCCCTCCCTTCTGCTTCAGAGGGTGAGTCTCAATGTCTGCATACGAATGCAATACAGCATAACCGATTTTCTCAAAAGTGTGAGGATCCCATTTTTTAGTTACTGAAGTTTTTATTTAGCACAGTCCCCATGCCACTAGCAATCACTCGTAGTGTTCTTGAGGCGGTCCAGTTCAACTTATGCTATTTATTAAGGATTTCTGCCAGACAGTGTTGGAGAGAACAATGAACAATACAATAACATTCCTCTTGCACTTAGCACATCCTCCAGCCAGAGAAAAGTGGATGCTAGACAAAAGTCGTTTACGTGTGATAGGCATAAAAGGGAGGAGGAAGGGGACCCCCGATGTCTTTTCCAAGTAGACAGACATGGGAGAAGAAAGTAGAGAAATATTAGGGAAGGAAGTGACCACACCCAATCACTAGAAAGAACCTGATGAGGAACTGGCAGAAGACCAGAGTGACTGCCAAGAGCAAGAGAGAGGACAGCATGCGATGAGGAGGAGCAGCCAGGCTGGACCTGTACAGTCATCAAACACAAGAGAGAGCTGGGATAGTCTCTGAGAAGAAGTAGGGTGCCACGGATACATTTTAAGAAGAGATGCCATGTAGTCACATTCTAGCTTGTAACTAACATCCTGGGTAGAGGGTAACTATGAACTGGAAAAGGTCAAGAATGTCATCTTGGGGACCAACAGACACCAGAGTCCAAGCAACTCTCACGCTGGTCTGGTCTAGTGCAGCGGAGAGGTGATAGAGGGGGTAAGGTTGATTTCTGTTTGGCAAAACATTCTAGCAAGTCTTCTCATGGTCACAGGATGTCCCAGGGAATGATGCTGAGACAGAGACGGTACTCTGAATCAGTGGTTTCCCATCTGTGAGTCGAGACCCCCCCACACACACACACAAGAGTCACTATCAGATATTTACATCATGACTCATAACAGTAGCAGAACTATGGTTAGGAAGTGTCAATGAAATAATTTTATGGTTGGGGATCACCGCAACATAGAAACTGTATTAAAGGATTACAGCATTGGGAAGGTTGAGAACCACTGCTAAGAAACGCTGGCCTAACATTATAAAGAGACATTGGGGTTCCCGAGGGTCATCCCAGAAGAGGGCAGAGAGGAGACACAATTATGGGTTTCACTGTTGTGGGGGAACAGGGAGAAGGCAGAGAGAGATGGAGAGGGGCCCAACAAGATTGGGAGCAGTGTCCAGCAAGATGGGCAGGGAGCTAGAATTCCAGAATTCCTGGGAAAGCAAAAGCCAGTGAGACGTTTCAGATGCTAGGCAGAGGAAAGGGGTGTTTAAGAACTCAGATGTACTTTTGTGCTACATGCTGGACAGTTTAATGAGTTCTCTGACAAGAGCCATGTAGGAAAAACTATGGCAAGCAAGTGAATTTTCTGGAGATGGTCCACCATTTTGCATGGCTGCCATGGGTATGCTCTGAGAGGCACAATCCCAGAGACTTCATCCCATGATTGCTTCTCACTGCTGATGTGCCTTTCCTGCCAGTATCACATAGCCTAGTGATTCCTGGGAATTAGCCCACCCTATCGGACAAATTTCCTACAGATCAACATAAAGATGTACTTTAATGTAATAATGCTGTTTAGACAAGTTGATGATTTCATAATTCCTGATAATGTTTTTATAGAACTCCTGAATTGATTCAAGTAAATTTAAGCACCTTGTAGAATAAAAAGGTCATAAAATGGGGACAGATAATTTATTGTAAGTGCAAGGACAGAAAATAAATGACTGACTAGTTTATCTATACAAAACTTCAAAATAAATACACACAAGGCAGATGATTTGTCTCTTGACAAAAATCTTGCTAACTTGTGACAGAAAAAAGTATTGCTTTAAACTTATACTGAACTTGTGGAGCGAGGAAGTAGATAAAGAATGTTTAGTCAGGTACTGGTCTCAATGAAAAGACATGGAAACAATTCTGCTGTAACTCCTTAAACCTTATCAACCTATCACATGCTTTCAACTAAATATGAACTTATGGGTGTAAATGTGTTTAGAAAACCATGTAACCAACTGTCCTGCCATAACGGTTCTACTTGATAATTGCCATGAGGAAATTTTTGTCTGAGAAGGTATAAAAACTAAAAACAAAAATAAAGTGTCAGTGTAGACCTTTTCTGCTTCATCCAGTGTGTGTGTGTGCGTGCATGCGTGTGTATGTATGTGGCGTGTGTGTATGTATGTGGCGTGTGTGTGTGTGTGTGTGTGTGTGTGTGTGCATGTTTGTGTGTGTGTGTGTGCCTGTGCATGTGTGTATATGTGCATGTGTATGTGTGTGTGTGCGTGTGTGTGCATGTGCATGTGTGTGCATGTTTGTGTGTGTGTGTGTGCCTGTGCATGTGTGTATATGTGCATGTGTATGTGTGTGTGTCTGAGCCTGATATTCATTCTTTATTTATTGTCCTTTCTCTCTGGTTCATGAAGAGTTAATGAACTCCTAGCCTCTTACCGGACCAGTGACCCCTGAGTTAAAAAATAAAGAGACCAAGTAACTAAATTTCTTTTTCTAATCCCCTACTGCTATCAGCAAGTCAACTGCCAGAAGTCATCAGCTCAGTGCCTGAATGTTGGGGCAGGGCCTGGAAAGTTCTCCTCCCACGCCATCCCTCTTCCTGCACAGCACCCCACCATGCATACACACATGTCAAAAGTGCTGAGTACAAATACAGCACACGAGAATGAAGTAGGACATGATCCATCAGGGGCAAAAAAGGAGAAAAATGGCTTTCAGAAGCAAGGGTTGAGACATTGAAAAGGCAGGAGCTGGCCTACAAGGTGAGAATGCCTAGGGAAGGAGTCGGGACGCCAGGGTTTCCCACAGTACATAGGCCAGGGTTTGAGGATTCTATAGATGGAGACAAGTCATGGTGGTATCTGAGAGAAAACAGACAAGGGACAACCATGTAGCTGACAGCTAGGTCACACAGTTTGTCCTGGGGCACTAGCTAAAGAAGGCCAAGGAGAACTCAGGACAGAGGTGAGGGAGAAGATCTGGAGGCAATTACTTAGATCAAGGACAGACTGTGTCTCTTCCTCTTTGTCTCAGAGTGGAAACATCCCAAGTTGTCAAGGAAGATGAGGAACAAAGACGAAAAGATGAGTCTCAGGTAACAAAAGTAACGGAGAGCTAACAAGATCCTTAGGAACTGTGAAGACCAAGCAGAGAAATGCTGCGCTTAAACAAAAAGACACTGATTTTTTTTTTCGATGTAGCAGAATATGACTAAATTACCCATCACACAGAAAAGCCAGATTTGCACAAAGCAGTTGGTATCAGGGCAGAAGGAGAAGGAATTCTTAGAGTTGGAGAATAATGTGGTAGGGTAAGAAGGGATCCGTTATCTGCCTCCTCTGGCTGGGAAGATGCAATGTAAAATATTATATTGCATAAATAAAACCAAATATATTACTTAAGAGGGCCCACAGTAATCCAAGAAAACCTGACCCAGAAAACTAGAATTGAGTTCAACCTGGTAAATCTACTAGATTTCAAAGATATAGCAAAGACTCTTTGGGAAGTACATTAGGGAAAAAGATCAAGTCACTTATACAAGGGGGAAAAAACTAGGCTCAAGCAAGGTAATTTTATTGCCAGATGACAATATAGTAACACACTTGTACACACACAATAGTAACACATACAATATTAAGAAACAAGGTTGAAAAGTAGGGAGAATAATATTGGCTAAAATTATCTGGGGAAAGACAGTGGGGAGCTTCCAAAAGAAAAATAAGACTTTGGTTTTACTGTTATTCATGTAAGGAAATTAAAAGATACTCTATAAACAAATGAAAGTCTGTCTCTTCTCAACAAAAAGAATTTAGTCAAATGGCATGATGGGTTAAGCTGAAGTATATTTAACCAACTTAAGCAAAGCGAACACTCCAAAGAGAGCTTCAGGTGTGCTGACCCAGGATAGGAGCCCTACTAGATTCTGCATCGTGGATCTTCAAGTTTTTATGAGTATTTGTGGCACAGGTGACAAATTCATGGACTAAGGTAGCCTTTTTTCATCTCTCAAATTCCCAAATCATGGTGGGTTGGCTCATCTTTTTAAAATTTTTCTTTCCCATATTCCCTGCAAAAGGAACTGGTGTCAAACCACAGTGTAAGTGTTACTATGATGATGTCAGGTCTCTGTGGGATGCAGACCCTTCCTTAGTGCATACATGGGAGAGACCATCCTCATGTTAGAGTTTCTGATCTAGCAGGAACAGCCCAACCAAGGCTTCAAGGATGCTTAACATCCAAAGGGCAGCCTGACAACAGGAGAAATAGCTGCGGTTTCCCTAAGTTACCCTACATCTTACTCACCCAACACTAGATCGAGCACATTAAACTAAGTTACAGTAATAAAGGTAAGTAATATGTAAAATATAAGCTATTATAAATGTATAGAGACACACAAAATCCCCATTTAACTAATAGTGATTGATCCAGGAACAATCCTCAGTGGTTGAATGTTTTTGGAGAAACTTTAGGAATGGTGCTATCAAGTTGGCAATATCAGAACCCACTGATTCATCACCAAAAACAGAACAAGGAGACACTATGTGCCTCCTGATGTAACTCAGCACTACTTTTGAAGTATTTTTAAAAGTATCAAGATTCTGGATCTAATGGACCATTTTCTAGGACATAGAGTGGATAGAGGAAAAGTCAACTCTATGAAGAGCAATCATGAAAATCGAGGAGGCAGAAAAAGGTCTAGGATAAATGATTCATAGAATAGATCAGAGATTAAGGAAACAAACATAGATTAAAAGCAAATTACGTAAAATATAAAATAAACACTGTGTGAACTTTGGATTCTGATTTGAAAAGCAGCTGTAAAAAGTAATTGAGCTTCCTAGTGCTGCTGACCTCTTGGCAAGAGTATGTGTGTCAAAGGATGCTTCCCTTCTCTGCACAAGACAGGCAACAGAGGCAGCAGGAGGCCAAAGTCCCAGATCCCACCTCCCTGGTGGTAATGCCAGGGTGCTGTGCAATCGCTACCATCTTCACTCACACATAAATCCTAGCTCTGTGGTGACACCACCATTATCTGCTGGATGCAGGAGGAAAAGCGAGGCTTCCGGGACGCTCAGCACTGAAGCATCCTGAATTACAAAGTAAAAAGAAAAGGGAAGTTTGAATGTGAATAGGATATAGTGACATTTAGGAATTATTAATTATGTACATTTAGCATTTAGTAGCATTGCCTAGAAGTGGGTTTTTAATTCTCATTTTAATATTTAAGTTCCTTTCAGCTACGAATATAAACTGAAAAGCATTTATGGGTGCAAAAGTAAGCTGTCTGGGATTTGACTTTAAAATGCTCAAGAAATACACACAAACACACACAAACAAGAGCACGTACATGCACACATCCTACACTCGATAACTTCCCAGGAGTATTCTTCCAACCGTTTCATTTAATAGAACAACCATTACAGTCATTGAGTACCCCAGAGTGTTCACCAGCAAGCTTCTAAGGTAAGGATTACTCTCACTTTGCATTTGACTACTGAGTCACAGAGACATGAAGGCTCTTCCCCCGAGATCACACAGCTAAAAGTGGTAAGGACCAACTGTGCCTTTCCTAGAGCACCATATATGGTCCTCGCAAATAGCATCTTGCGTGTTGTACACACAGTGCAGCCTGCAGGAATCTTCGCAGGGCCTATCTGAACCATTGTGCAAGCCTTCCATAAATCAATAAGCAAACATAAATCTGTGATCAGAGAGTGAGGAGTTCTTCCTAGCTTCACCCTCAGCAGATCAGTTTCCTAAATCCCACCTTGTTTGAACCAGGCTGAATACTGAGCTATGTGCTCCAAGATCCACTGACTACATCCCAGCAATCACCACTGGCTCTGGTTTATGGCTTGGGGACAGTTCAACTATTAAATCTGCCCGAGAGGAAATGAAGTGACATTGGCCAGGTTCCTTCTTATCCTGCTTTCATCTAACCAAGAGGACCAGTAGTCAGTGGAAACCTAAAGGGACAAGCCACCCATGTTGCACGCAAGACGTGGAAGTCAGAGGACTGCCCACCCAGAGTCATGTGGAGTGCTGTTGATAGAGACGATTAGAAAGGCTGTGAGTCAGTGTAACAGCATCCACCAGATACACTGATTCTTCAATCAGCTACGTTCACCAGAAGAAAATACCTGTGGACATGGGTAGGGATTTTGCTTCTTACAACCATAGGCTTCCAATTCATTCCAAGGATGATAGCATTTTTATTCCAATTAAAACAGAGATATAAGTCATAAAGGTCCTTACTGAGAACGTTACTCAAATCCCTCCCCCAATGCTAGGAGGCGAGGGACTACAATACCTTGAGAGGAGTCTGGGAAAATTAAAACCTACAGGGTGGGCACTATATAGCTAAAGATCAAAGTGAACTCCTGATCCTCCTGCCCCTGACTCCCAAGGCTCGAGATTATGCACCACCACATCAGACTAGGATAAAGAATTTTAAAAACATGCCAGGTGTGCTGGTACATGCCTTTAATCCTAGCACTTGAGAGTCAGAGGCAGAGGGATCTCTGGGAGTCTGAGTCAGCCAGGACTACACAGAGATACACTGTCTTGGAAAAACAGAAAACAAACAAAAAAGTCAAGAAATGTGTAAAGAAAAGAAACATATTTAAAACGTATTAATAAAAACTCTAGAAACTAAATCCAAGTCAAAAGGAAATACTGGATAGAAAAATAATTAACAATGTTAGCAGTTATGTATAAACTAAAGATACATTGTGAGAGCTAACAGCCCTCAACTTACTTCTATCCTTCCCCCATCTCCTTTTAGAAAGAACAAAAATGTATCGAAGAAAAGGACTGGGCTGTTTCAGGATAAAATCCAGAGGGGAAAGAGAGAGTCCACACTATATACAAAAACTCCCATTTCCCCCCCAGAGTACGTTGAGTCTCTGTTGAGTGAGTGTCTAGTGGGAACCTTGAACAGTCTGATTCTACACAGCAAGCTTAAGCTGCAGTCCTTCCACCGAGCCTTCCTGGGGCTTAAAATATAAACATATAAAGTTTCTACTTAGATTTCCTAAGAAGTACACTTCGTGCTTCTACTTTGTGTGTTTGTTTTTATGGACAAAACCAATCTGCCCCTAAAGTTCCTAAAAATAACTAACTAAAATAACTAACTAAAAATGTATCTGTGGCCACTTCATTTATATATATCTAAAAAAAACAAAAAACAAAACAAAACAAACAAAAAAACAAAAAAAAAACCTTAGTGCACACTATCGTTGGCATATCCCTAACTTTAAGATGTGTGTGTGTGTGTGTGTGTGTGTGTGTGTGTGTGTGTGTAAACATTTTAGGAACATTTTTATTGCTATTTATGTTTTGGAAAATTTTTCAAGGTTATTATCTTAGCCAAGTCCAAGATATAACTCAGATGGTCACCTAAAAACTTGTTTAACCAACTTAAAAGCAGATGAAGTCATCTCAGATGATCCTAATGTGCTCTACTATGTTATTCATATAATTTGTATTTTGCAGTGTATTGGGGATAGTAACTTGTCTGCATCCTCTGGTCTAAAGCAGGATAGAATCATTTCAGTAAAATATTTGCTAATGATTGATGTTCTCACTAAAAACATAAACAGGTGACTCAAAAGTAAGGAAAATGAAAGTGACTAACTTCAATCCTGCTCTTAGTATCCTTGAAAACCTAAATGAAAATATCCTGTTTATCATGAGGAGGTGTGGGAGAAAGCTGGGAGTGAGAAGGACAATCAATGGGGGATTCTCTGGGATTAGCTGGAGACCTGGGATGGGGAGGTTCCAGGGAGTCTATGGGGGTGACCCTAGCTGAGACCCCTGTCAGTGGGGGCTATGAAAACTGAAGTGGCCACCTCCTGTAGCCAGTGGAGGGAGGGGGACATCAACCCACCCACAAAACCTTTGATCCCAAATTTGTCCTGCCTAGAAGATGCACAGGGATAAAGATGGAGCAGAGATTGAGGCAACAGCCAACCAATGACTGGCCCAACTTAAGATCCATCCCATATAAGAGAACCAACTCCTGACACTATTAGTGATACTCAGCTATGCTTGCAGACCAGAGCCTAGCATAACTGTCTCCTGAGAGGCTTCATCCAGCAGCTGATGGAAACCAATGTAGAGACCCAGAGCCAAACATCAGGTGGCATTTGGGTAGTCTTGTGAAAGAGTGAGGGAAGGACTGAGGGAGTCTAAGGGGTCAAAGACACCACAAGAAAACCTACAACTAACCTGGGCCCATGGGGGCTCACAGAGACTGAACCACAGAGCATGCAGGAGCTGCACGTAGGCCCCCTACATACATACACATTTGTAACATATGGGCAGCTTGCTCTTCATGTGGGTACCTTAACAATGGGAGCAGAGGCTGTCTCTGACTCTGTTGTCTCCTTCCCCTAACTGGACTGCCTGGTTGAGCCTCAGTGGGAGAGGATGCACCTGGGCCTACTGTGGCTGAATGTCCCAGAGTGGGGTGGTACCCAAGGAGGGCTTCCCCTCCTCCTCAGAGAAGGGGAGGGGTTGGAGGAGGAATTTGTAAGGGTGGGAGTGGAAAGAGAGACAGGGTGAGGGAGCACAATCGGACATAAAATGAATACATAAAATAATTAACAAAAAAATCTTTATAAAGGAAATTAAAATCAAGTAAGAAAAGTAGATATAAAGGTTATAGTTATAAAATGTATTTTTGATACAGAAGGCTAAAGAAAAAAGGAAATGGTTTTTGATGTGATAGTAGTATTTTGTACAGATTTTGTCCTAAGGTAAAGGTTTATTCCAAAAATGGAAGATTAGGTATGCTGTAAAAAGACTGTGAAAAGCTAAAGATGACATGGGTATACCTAAACTGGCTGCAATTAAAGGTTATTAAATCTCTTAAGGTCAAAACTCAATACTCTTAGATACAACTGACGCTTGACTCTTCACTTAAAGCAAATAAGGTTTTCTTGAGTATTGACCTGTCCTTGGTAATGCTTACAAAAGATTGGCTTTGAAAAACAAGGGTTTTAGTTTATTCTTTTACTAAATGAGCAACTTAAACTCTGTGACTAGATCTTGTCCAGGTGCCTGTATCTTTTCCCACTGGGTGGAGCCTCCACTTGCTGGGTAACCTTCACTACAGCAGCAGAAAACAAAAACAAAAACAAAAACAAAAACAAAAAACGGCTAAAAGTCAATTGCAAGGAATTTTTTCTGCTTGCCACATTTTTGCTCTTCTACATGCAATTGTACAAACCGTTTTAATGGACAAATATTTAATTTGGATTATGATGTAAATATTTTGTTGTAGCTATAGCCATCAGTTCTCCAGATTGATGGTTAAACAATTGACACTAATTCTTTTCAAAACTGACTAAGGTTTTCAGCTTCCATGGCCTAACGTACTCTCTGTAGTTCCTCTAGGTCACTCCTCTTGAAAAAAAAACGTATCATCTCCCCCTAAAATAAGTGCTGTGCAGCCTATAAAAATTACATAAAAACCCGGATGAACTGCCTCTATTAAAGGAGACAGAGATTATTATAAGATACTTACTTCTAAATATAAGAAAAAAACATAATTTTTTGCAGTTTTTCTATAACAAGATCCTGGAAAGAAACCAAAAGAATGTTCCTTGGGTTAACTCTTCCCATCCAAATGATAAAACCACATGTGGTGTTCTGTAACTTAAGATCCTATGTTTCTTAATTAAATATGTGTTTAAGGTACCCTATAATACACTTAGCTGGGATTTAAATTTTCTAAATATTCATATTTTGACAATAAAAAATAAACTGACAATATTGCAAAATGAGTTCTCATTCTGATTACAAAAGAAAAATGGTAACATTTTACTATGGCTGGGAGCATTGGAGCACGCCTTTGATCCCAGCACTTGAAGACAGAGGCAGGCAGATCTCTGTGAGTTCGAGGCCAGCCTGGTCTACATAGGGAGATCCAGGACAGCCACAGCTATGTAAAGGTACCTTGTCTCAGAAAAGTAAGGATTTAGTTATGGCCATAAAACTTATAAATCTTAATTTTTATCAGGCTTGATCTCTTGCTTCTACCTTTTTTTATTAATAACATTTGGTACAAAAGAGAATAAAATTATTTTACTTTTAAAAAGTAGAGTAATACTGGAAGGTTATTTGATTTTATCCTTAATGTATTTTTCCATTTATTTTTCTAAACTCGAGTCTATTACAATATTAAGGTAATAGAAGAGGTCACATTATTATTCACAAGTAAGAGTTGTAGTAATTTAGATGTTAAAGATGAATATTCCCCAAAAATTAGACTAGACACTCCTCACAAGGCTGTGGCTATAAAATCAATCTAGCCAAAATAAAAACTAGAATTAAAATATGTTATTTTAAATACTCCTAATATTAAATAAAATACAGATAGTACAAATATATATAGATACAGGGAGAGAATTATTAAAATAAAAAAATGGACTTAACATAATATATTAATTTTAATCTAAGGAATTTTTAGTTGTGTATGTGTGTGCATTATGTATAGGCATTCATGATTATGTGTGAGCATGTATGTGTGCATGTGTGTGTGCATGTGTGTGAGCATGTGTGTAAGTATGTGTGTGCATGTATGTGGGCATGTGTGTGGATGTGTGTGTTACCTTCAAGTCTTGTTTCTTACAAATTTTTTCATGACATACCTAATCCTTTAAGTTTTGTTCTTATCTTTTTTTTTTTTTTTTGGAAAAATTCTGTGCTTTAGGAATAAAATATTTACCATAAAAATATTCTTTAATATCATGAAACAAAGTAGCATAACAAACAAATTTACAAACCTATTAGAAGATAATTAAATCCAAATTATATTTATGACATAGCAAGCAGTTAATCCGCTCACATCTTCTTAATCTGTAGTTTTTATCTTTTGCAAGCCCTAGGCAGGTTTCACTATTACTTGGATTTAAACTAGTGAGTAATAAAACAAAATCCAAAATCATGAGCCTGGGAAAGGGACTGGTTAGGAATGAGGCAAGCTTGATAAAGCAGGAGGAGATGAGAGAGAGCGGGGCTGGGGGCGGAGAGTGTAATCAGAATATTATATACACGTATGAAATTATCAAGCAACAAAATTCATCAGTTAAAAGGAGGCTCTTCTGCATATTTTTTAAGCCCTTGCTCTAACAAGAATCTGAGCGTTAGAGACCATGACATTTCAGCAAGTGCTTCTGGTGACCTTGGGCAGCCCAAAAGGCAGGAGCAAGAGAAACACACAGGGAACCAAAATATCTTCATGTTAGCCCTGTAACCCAGTGTTGTGTGTAAGGTGTATTTGCTCCTATGAAGAACTGGAGGAGCCAGCAACTCGAAAGAGAAGAGCTGGTGAGTCACAGCTGGCCTGAACCCTTGCAGGACCAACACGGTGGAGGGAGAGCAGGGATTCCCCAGGTTGTCTCCTGGCCTCCACATGTGAGCTATCACATACACATATGCACATATAGATAAGAAAATGTAAGCCAGGAGGTGATGGCGCACGCCTTTAATCCCAGCACTTGGGAGGCAGAGGCAGGCGGATTTCTGAGTTCGAGACCAGCCTGGTCTACAGAGTGAGTTCCAGGATAGCCAGGGCTATACAGAGAAACCCTGTCTCGAAAAACCAAAAAGAAAAAAGAAAAAAGAAAAAGAAAATGTAATAAAAATGATGACATTGCTTGGATAGAAGCATTGAGAGCATTTACGCGTTCAGTGTTGATAAAAATATAGCCTGTCTGGAAAGGACAATAAAATTTTGAATGGCAGTTTATCATATTATGCCTACCATAGACTTATTTATACAGCTAACTATATACATGTGTGTATGTGATATAAATATATAAAGATCACCTTCTGTATAAGCATAAATATTGGACACAGAGTCTCTACACCCAACATTGTCTTTTGGGGACAACTCTGGGTTTGCCTTAATAACTTCAGGATCTGCTTCAATGCAAAATTCCGTCTTGACATTTCTGATCTCAGAATGTTATTTATAACAATGTACTATCTAGTAACAATGAACTAATGCTGAAATCCTGAAACTTTATTTTGCCATTGCATGAATAATGACCTGGTGTAAATGCACCATGTTTTCTCTATCCATTCTTCTGTTGAGGGACATCTACATTCTTTCCAGTTTGGGGTTATTATGAATAAAGATACTATAAACATAGTTGAGCAAGTGCCCTTGTCAAAGGATGGAGTATCCTTTCGGTATATGCCCAGGAGTGGTAAAGCTGGATCTTGAGGTAGATTAATTCTCATTTTCTCCAAAACCCCCATATTGACTTCCAAAGTAGCCGTACAAGTTTGCACTCCCACCAACACTGGAGGAGTGTTTTTGATCTTAGCCATTCCAAGAGGTGTAAGATGGAATCTCAGAGTTGTTTTGATTTGCATTTCCTTAATGGCTAAGGATGTTGAATATTTATCTCTTTAAGTGATTCTTAGTCATTTGAGATCTCTCTGTTGAGAATTCTCTGGTTAGATCTGTACCCCATTTTTAAATTGGATTACTGTTTGTTCGTATTTGGTTTCTTGAGTTCTTTATATATTTTTTATATCAGCCCTCTGTCAGATGTGGAGTTGGTGAAAATCTTTTCTTGGGCTGGAGAGATGGCTCAGCAGTTAAGAGCACTGACTGCTCTTCCAGAGGTCCTGAGTTCAATTTCTAGTAACCACATGGTGGCTCACAACCATCTGTAATGGGATCTGATGCCTTCTTCTGGTGTGTCTGAAGAGAGCAATGGTGTACTCATATACATAAAATAATAAAAAATAAATAAAAAATCTTTTTCCATTCTGTAGGCTGCTATTTTGTCCTATTGACAATGTTCTCTATCTTACAGAAGCTTTTCAGTTTGATGAGGTCCCGACATTTATTAATTGTTGATATAAGTCCTGAATTATTCACGTTCTGTTCAGGAAGTTGTCTCCTGTGCCAGTGCGTTCAAGACTTTCCCCCACTTTCTTTTCTTTCAGATTCAGTGTATCTGGTTTTTATGTTGAGGTTTTTGACCCACTTTGACTTGAGTTTTTGTGCAGGATGATATATATGCATTCTTCTACGCGCCAACATCCAGTTAGACCAACACAATTTGTTGAAGATGCTATCTTTTTTTCCATTGTATATTTCTGGCTTCTTTATCAAAAATCAGGTGTCCATAAGTGTATGGATTTACATCTGTGTCTTTGATTCAATTCCATTGATCAAGGTGTCTGTTTTTATGGCAATACCATGCAGCTTTTATTATTATAGCTCTATAGTACAGCTTGAAGTCATGAATGGTGATATCTCTGGAAGTCCTTTTATAGTACAGGATTGTTTTAGCTATCTTGGGTTTTTTGTTTTTCCCATAAGAAATTGAATATTGTTTTCTCAAGGTCTGTAAAGAATTGTATTGGAATATGATGGGGATTACATTGAATCTGTAGTGTGCTCTCGGTAGGATGGCCATTTTTACTATGTTAATCCTACTGATCCATGAGAATGGGAGATCTTTCCATCTGCTGATATCTTCTTCTCTTGCTTGGCTGGAGTTACCTCGAGGTATTTTATATTATTGTAGCTATTGTGAAGGATGTTGCTTCCCTGATTTCCTTGTCAGCTTGTATAAGGTATTTGTATATAGAAGGAGCTCCTTTTTTTTTTTCAAGATTTATTTATTTATTTTATGTGTATGAGTATACTGTAGTTGTACCGATGGCCATGAGTCATCATGTTTGTGGCTGCTGGGAATTGAACTTAGGACCTCTGCCATTCCCGCTCTCTCCACCCCACTCGCTGCTCCGTAATTCACTGTAGCTGTCTTCAGACGCGAAAGAAGAGGGAGTCAGATCTCATTACGGATGGTTGTGAGCCACCATGTGGTTGCTGGGATCCAAACTCAGGACCTTCCGAAGAGCAGTCAGTGCTCTTACCCACTGAGCTATCTTGCCATCCCCGAAGGAACTACTTTCTTTTTTTTAAAGTTAATCCTGTATCCAGTTACTTCAAAGAAGGTGTAGGAGTTCCCATCATATCATCTGCAAATAGCAGTACCTTGACTTCTTCCTTTCCAATTTGTATCCTCTTTATCTCCTTTAGTTGTCTTACTGCTCTACCTCAAACTTCAAGTACTATATAGAATAGATACCAAGAGAATGAATAGCCAAAATCAAATTCCTGATTTTGGTGGAATTGATTTGAGTTTCTCTCCATTTAATTTGATGTTGGCTATCAGCTTGTTGTAAATTGCC
Source organism: Montemys delectorum (assembly GCA_019843815.1). Taxonomy (NCBI): domain Eukaryota; kingdom Metazoa; phylum Chordata; class Mammalia; order Rodentia; family Muridae; genus Montemys; species Montemys delectorum. The sequence goes on along the minus strand of JADRCD010133878.1, from coordinate 1,165 downwards.
TTTATTATGTTTAGATATGTCCCCTGTATATGTGATCTCTCCAAGACTTTAACATAAAGGGATGTTGAATTTGGTCAAAGGTCTTTTTCAGCATCTACTGTGATGATCATGTTATTTTTCTTTCAGTTTGTTGGATTACATTGACAGATTTTCATATGTTGAAATCATCTCTGAATGTCTGAGATGAAACCCACTTGATCATGGTGAATTATCTTTTTGATATGTTCTTTAATTCAGTTTGCAAGTATTTTATTGAATATTTTTGTTCATGCGGGAAAGTAGTCTGAAATTCTCTCTTTGTTAAGTTTTTGTGTGGTTTAGGTATCAGTGTGAATGAAGCCTCATAGAATGAGCTTGGCAATGTTGCTTTTGTTTCTATTTTTCAGAATACATTGAGGAGTATTGGTATTAAGTCTTCTTTGAAAATCTGGTAGAATTCTACACTAAAAGCATGGCCCTGGGTTGCTTGCTTGCTTGCTTTTTTTTTTTTTTTTTTTGATTGGGAGACATTGAGTAACTGCTTCTATTTTCTTAGGGGACAAATGTCTATTTAAATTGTTCATCTTACCTTGATTTAACTCTGGTAAGTGGTATCTATTGAGAAAATTATCTATTTCTTTTAAATTTTCCATTTTTGTAAAGTACAGGATTTTGAAGTAAGACCCAATGATTCTTTGAATTTCCATAAAATCTGTTGTTATATTCCCCCTTTTTTGTTTCTTATTTTGTTAATTTGGATATACTTTCTCTGTCTTTTAACTAGTTTGGATAAAAGTTTGTCTATCTTGTAGATTTTCTCAAACAACTCTTTGTTTATTGATTCCTTACATATTTGCCTTGTTTCTATTTTATTGATTTTGACCCTCAGTTTGATTATTTTCTGCCATCTACTCCTCTTGGGTATATTTACTTCTTTCTGTTCTAGAGCTCTCAGATGTGCTGTTAAGTTGCTGGTATGAGATCTCTCCAAATTATTTATGAAGGCACTTAATGCTATCACCTTTCCTTGCTGCTTTCATTGTGTGCCAAAAGTTTGGGGTATGTTGTTCATTCATTTTCACTGAATTCTAGAAAGTCTTTAATTTCTTTATTTCTGCCTTGACCCTGAAGTCATTCAGTAGGGAGTTGTTGAGTTTCCGTAACTCTGTAGGCTTCTGTTGTTTTT
>JADRCD010133872.1:0-24349 GCA_019843815.1 Montemys delectorum | reverse complement strand
TCTTAAGTTCCTCTATCAGCATTGTGAGATGTGTCTTTAGATCCAAATCTTGCTTTTCTGGTGTTTTGGGATATCCAGGGCTTGCTGAGGTGGGAGTACTAGGTTCTGGTGAAGCCAAGCAGTCTTGGTTTCTGTTGGTAGGATTCTTGCGTTTGCCTTTTGCCATCTCTTGATCTCTGGTGTTAGAAGTTCTTGGTGTCTTAGAGCTTGACCTTTCCTTGCTGCCCTGCAACTCCCCTTCCACTCCTGAGGTCTTTGCCTCCCAGCTGGTCTGGCCTGAGTCCTTGGGCTGAAGTCTGTCCTGGAGGGAAGCTCTCCCCTAGCAGGCAGGGGGCAGAGGTGGTCACTGATCCAGCTGTGTCACTCGGAAGCTGACAGGCTCCTGTCCCTACAGTCCTGCGACTCCCCTGCACTTCCTGAGGCCTATGCCTCTTGGCTGGTCCTGCCTGATTTCTGGGGCTGAAGCCTGCCCTGAGTCTTTGGGCTGAAGTCCACCCTGGAGGGAAGCTCTCCCCTGAGTCCTTGGGCTGAAGTCCGCCCAGGAGGGAAGCTCTTGCCTATCAGGCAGGGGGCAGAGGTGGTCACTGATCCAGCTCTGTCACTCGGAAGCTGACAGGGTCCTGTCCCTGCAGTCCTGCGGCTCCCCTGCAATTCCTGAGGCCTATGCCTCCCAGCTGGTCCTGCCTTAGCAAGACCCCAGAGAGAAAATCACATATTTACCTTTTAAATGCCCTGTTCAAAATACAGTTGTCTCAGCATTAAAAAATGCTCCAGCTTGCCAATCTTATTAAACTTATTCAAAGTATTATATATTTATAATTCGATATCCCCTGGTAGAAATCTATAAAGATAGGCAGGGCCACAGAATACGTTCCCTGTAAGCACTGTACACAGCCATTGCTGTTTGCGAGAGCTGTAGACGACAGTGCTGAGAAGTATGGCACACTCCTTCTCTTTAGGTTACATTTGCCAGGACAGCTTCCTGAAGTCCCTAACATTTATGGTGTTTAAACTGTCATAAGCTTGGATGCTTTGGCTATCCAGAAGGATGCTCCACTTCCCTTCCTTCCTTAGCTACACTATCACACCCTATTGACAAGCAGGAATATGTGGTAAATGAAAATAGGGCTGGGGTGTAACTCAGCAGTGGAGTACTTACCTAGCATGGGCAAGGCTCTGGTACTCATCTTCAGTACCTCAAAGAAAAATAAATAAATAAGTAGAAACTATCTATTTAAAACAACCAAACATCCAATTCATAACTGTCCATGAAGTCCCACAGCTCCTGATCATCACAGATTAATTATCCTATAATGTCAATCACAAGCTGTAAATGGCCATGACCTAAACCAATGCCTGATCTCTGTGTTGGTCCTTGGAGTATCAGATAATAAATCTGGCTGTACATGTCTACACAGTAACCCTGGAGTGAGACTGGTGTGCTCCTAGCTGTAGTAACAGCCTCTGCTGAGTGTGGAGCTAAGTTTTTCAGTTTCTATTCTACCACGGTAGCTGAAGGTGCTATATACATATGACCAGAGCAGTAGCAGTCACTCTAAGACAACGGTCTTCCCTACTTTTTACAAGAGGGTTGGGTGTTCCTTCCCTAAGAGAACACATTAAATGAGGTCAAAGATTGCCCAAGTCCCTGTGTTTTACGAGAGGGTTGGGTGTCCCTTCCCTCAGGGAACACCTTCATGAGTTTGAAGGTTAACATGGGAACCCGTAGCTTCTCCATTCTCTCTCACTTTAGAGGAATAATGCTAGGTAAATATGATGTATGCTAGTAGTAAATTTGATCACAAGCAAAACATCTGAACTCTACCAAGTTAACCAACAATGGTGATTTTTTTTTATAATAGGCTTACATATTTTTATTCAATCTTTGGCCAACATGTCCACTCACAACATTTATGAGCAGCGTCATCTTCTGAAGGATGCATGGGGCTAGGGAGTGAGGCCATTAAAAACTTCCCAAGGCCATTCAGTAATGAGCCACAGGCCCATCCTAATGAGGACACTATTCCTACTTGCTTAACTGGGTGTCCTCAAAAGTATTTCAGAATTCTAAATGTCAGGAATCATCCACAGGTCCCTGATGTCAGAGGAAGTCAATCTAGGAACAAGCCATCACTTAATTAGGAGCATAATATGTCAGTGCTATCCTAGACAGGGTTATCACATGTCCCAGTCACTGTTCTATTGGTGTGACAATAGATACCATGACTAAAGCAACTCTTATAAAGAAAGTGCTTAAATGGGGGGACTACTTACAGTTTCCGAGGCTTAGTCCATTACCATCATGGTGGGAGCATGAAGGCTGAGAGCAAAGAAGCTGGCAGACATGGTGCTGGAAAAATAGCTGAGAGCTACATTCCAGTGTGTGTGGTCAGGGAGAGGAAGGGATGGGGAAAGAATAGGGAGGAGGGGCGAGGGAACCAGGAAGTCAGATGGTGACGTCAGATGGTGACGTCAGCCCCATGCCCGTGACCTGAGGAGAACTTAGGAGGAAGCTGGTAGAACGCCAACATCAGGGCCCCACTAGCTTCTGGTTCCCCTTCTTTCCCAGGCATTCTGCTTAGAAATCCAGAGTTTCTGTGATACACAAGGATTGCTGCGGCTGGAGACTTTTCCCACAGAGGAAGACAGAGGAACTCTGTTGGCTTCTTACAGGCCTACAGACTCTCCTACAACTGCTCATCTTTGTCACTGGGTCACATAAACAGCTATGTACAGAGTTGAATGACTGGCTCCGATCAAACTTTTATAGGGATTCACATAATTTTCATGTGTCAGAAATATTACTGGTCCAGCAACCACTTAAAGCTTCAAAACCCGTCCGTGGCTTCCTGGCCCTAGAAAGAGAGGTGATGACTATATTTGACCTACGGGCCACATTAAATCCTTTTAAATAAACGACAGAAAGTGAAGCCATTTTCTCTTTCTGACCTCTATTTTCCCATCTTATTTCCTCCCCATGCTCTCACTTGTACCTGACTGAACATTTTTTTTTCTCTCAAGCCTCACATCTATGTTTTATGGCACTATAAACCTCCAGGGAAAATAAAAATCATTCACCAGAGTTCCTTCTGGAATTACCCAGAGAGCACAGTGGCCACAGAGGACACGGACCCTCTGGCTGACAGTCTGTTCCTTCTCCCTTCCAGTCTGTTCCACCTCCTATAACAGAGAACATAAACGCAGGAACGTCACTTTCTCCTTTTGTGGTAGAAAAGGCATGAATATGACAATGAGTCACTGCTAGACAATAAATAAGGCCTTTAGAGTCTACTGGAATAGTTCTGGGGAGAAAAGGGAGGGATAGGAGGGAGGGGGAGAGGGAGAGGGAGAAGAAGGAGGGAGGAGGGGAGAGAGCGAAGGGGAAAGAGCGAAGGGGAGAGAGGGAGAGAGAAAGAGGAGCCGCAGCCCCTTGTCTTGCAGCCATGAGGAAAGTTCAGTAGGTGATCCTGACCTATAACACTGTTAACTGACTGAAGCTTGTCTGAGTCTGCCTCTGGTCTTCATGAGAAAGGAGATAATGAACTCCCAGGTGGGGATTTCTAGTCTATTACAGACCACCCTCATCCATGTGAAGTTTGTGTTGCTAGAGAGATGGCAGGCACCATGAAACTTTTTAACTATACAAAAAAAAATTAAATAAAATATCAAATTTCATAGGCCACCAAATGCTGCTGGTTGTTCTTTTAGCGCCATTGATTAATAGGCATCCTGTGTGAACTACCCCTGTCCAGAAGGTCTGCTCCATCTCACTCAACATCGATCTGCTACAGTCACTGCCCTATAGCCTCCTTCCACCCCAAAGGCAAGCCTGTTGACAGTCAGTGGCCCTCACTGTCCCCACTCCTAAGTCTTCACCTCACTGCTCACAGTGGATCTCTGACCCACCCCACCCCCAGTGTCCCATCAAACCACCTCCCACAGCACAGTCATCAATGACCTCTGTATTGTTTAATGCACGATGGATTTTAATTTGTATTTGTTTGCTTGGTGCCAGGGATGGAACCCAGGGCATCATGCCTGCTGAGCATGCACTCTGCAGTTAGCTTTACCATGGACGCATCCAGAAATACGTTTACAGCACGTCTTGCTTGACTACTTGGCATTGCCTCCCTGACACCACTTTCCAGATTCTTTTGTGCAGTTTTTGCTATATTCCCTGCTTCTTTTCTTGCTCTCACAATGTCGGGGATCCTCAGCATCCCTCATTACTCTCTTCTTGTTTTACACACTAATTTTAAGTTGTCTCATCTATACTTACAACTTTAATTGCTATCGGTAAATTACTGACGCCAAAACTTATAATCTCCATCCTTAGACACAGTCTCATGCCACCGAACACCCCCATAGACTACTCTTCATGAGGATCTTAAGAGCCCCCTAAACTCAACATGGCCCCCTGACTCAGGGAATGGTACCCAGGTCAGAAACCCAGATGGATTTTGTCCATCTCCCTCCATGATCTTTATGTGACAAGCATTCCTTTTGCTTACAAGGGTCTCCCCTACTTTGTCACCTGGAGGATGCACTTTTCAAAGAAAAAAATCGCCTCTTTTGGGAATACCTTCCCAACTCTCCCCAGCTACAGTTTTCCTTCTTCTGGATCCCCTCCTTGTTTCCTATGACATGCCTTCCCTGAAACCTGTGTACTCCTTGTACTGCCTGTCTGCCTGACTAGGCTGAGAGCTGGAGAATGGAAATTGTGCTCTGTTCATTGCTGTGTGTCTGTTACCTAACAGCATTTGGCAGATTCTCGAAAGAACGTCAACAGAAGTCGAGTGGATAGATGCATAGTATAGTAATTAATTTGCTGGGCAATCTATTATGTTAATATTAATGAAAATAAACTAACATTCCATGCTCAATTGGCTAACATTCATTTGAATACAATACTTTCATCAACTATTGGGTAGCAAAACTCATATAACTTTCTAATGTAGGGTCGGAAAATTGTTAAGTCCTTTAGAGCTACAGAGAGGCCATTTGTAGTTAGCAGCAGCAATCTTCCTGCTGACCAATAAAATCTCCTGGGTGCTAGTTCCTTTAGTTAGGTTAAACATATATCCTTTAAAATTCACATGATATATTGTTTCATTTGCTTACAACTTCTGCTGTTGAACCTGAACACAGATCAAAAGAAATTATCCAAATGTCTGGACTCCTTTACTTCAATTAATTTAATATTTGAGCTGAGTGTGTTGACACACACCTGTTATCCCAACATGAGAGACTGAGGCAAGAGGGTCTGGAGTTTAGGACCATTCTTAGCTACCTAGTAACCACCCTGAAGACCATCCTGAGCTACACGATGCAGTTTCAAATCTTTGAGGCAGCTCTCATTTAACCCCCTACTGACCTTCCCTGCCACATTTCTTAACAAAAGCATTCAGAAACCTGGCACTGGACTAGGGCTTTTCTGACACCGCAGTTATCATTACCATCTATACTGCAGAGCTCACATGTGGATGGATTAATGGTGGCCTAATGAAAGAGAGAACTAATTTAAGAAATGCTGGTTGTCAAAACTCTCTGGGCTTCGAGAGTTCAGTGAGCATATTTATTAGCTGAATAGATGTGCTCACAGCGGCATCTCAGGCTCTTTTTCTAAGACATTTTACACACAATTTAGTAAAGCATATTAAAGAAGCTTAATGACAAGCTTTTGTGCAGAATCCACTGAGATCCCCAGCGAGAATGAAAATGAGTGATTTTTTTACACTCTTCTTTCCATGTTTCCCTAATCTTCCATGCTTAATTGCTATAACAAAGCATTTGCTAAATTTTGGAGTAAAAAAAAAAAAAATCTATGTTTAATTGCGTACTAATCAAAAGTCCCCTTCTTCATTTCCTGGACCATTATTTGTGCTAAATAGTTTCTAGAAAAGCTATTTTCCCATCACCTCATCAAGTCCCCTCCTTTATTATTAACATTCAACTAAATAAGAGTTCGGCATCCACATACCCCCCCAGTACTCTGGTATAAATATCATCACATAGCAGAATGTAAACCATATTAGCTTTCCCATTTTATGTTAATAATTCCCATTTGTAATCCATTCAAGAATTCAAGCAGCAATCTGGCATAAGTAGCAGTAACGTATACCAATAAACAAATATGTATAAAGCATCGATGTAGCTGTGTCAAATAGTGGTGTATAGTAATTTTCCCACTTCTGAAGAAGTGGTGTAGCTTCCCTGTAGGAGAAGCCTGGATGCTCATATCCCCTGTGTGGATGTCAAGGTCAATGTCGATGCCACACAGCTTTGATTGAGACATGTGAGGGGCAGAGGAAGTCCTGAGTAGATGTATGTTATTGACAAGACCCCAGTGACTCAGACCTGAGGGAATTGACAAAGCCTTCCTCTGGTTCACATGCAAATGCTGACAGTGTGTACAGAAACCATTAACCACACCTTGCTCCTCCGGAATGCTTACAGCCTGAGACTATGCTCCTACCAAGAGCTCCTCCTCCTGTGTGTGCACAATAAATATGCTGAAGTTCCCAACTGTCGCATAGTAGGTGCCCTACAGCAGACTGAGCACAGCCCACACAATCCCAGTCCCTGTCCCCCCTCCCAAGCACACGCGCTGTGCAGGATGTGATGGAATTGTTTATTGATTGCCTGATGAGGCTTTCAGGAGGAGTGACATGAGCTCCCTCCTTGGTCGAGAAGTGACCCAAGACAGTGTGGGAAGGAGAACGGCCGTGGGGTTCTTTGGTGATGTGGGGAGTGATTGGTTCCCATACTTGGGACTGTACACACAGTGAAGGGTGGATCACTTTTTTTACGCATTTGCCTAGATATTGGGCTAAATGAAAGAGAAGTTATAGCGTTGAAAGTTGTCAACAAACATCAAAAACTGAGTCATGTTGTGCATTATAGCACGCTATGGGAAAGGAAAAAAGTGTTCACCAGTGATCCATTGCCATGACAACTCTGCATAACAAACTACCCACCATCAATGGCTGATAAAGGTGAGTGTCCGCCACTCACTTGTGGGGCTGGCTAGACAGTTGCGCTGACCCTGCCTGACCCTCTTCTCCTGTCTGAGTCAGCGCTCAGCAGATCTCGGCTAGCTTAGCCTAAGATCATGTAACTGTGTACACTCCTCCTCTTCAAGGTTAGCACAGGTAGGTGCTGGCACAAGCAAACTCAACAGGAGCAGCATCCTTTAGACACCTTTGCAGTACTTTGGCTAAAAGCCTATTGAGCAGACAGCCATTGCTCTAAACAACTGTGCATGTTCATGGATTGCTAGCATCAGCACAGCTGTTATCCAAGGTTACAGTATTCAGAAAGAGAAGTCAAAGCAAGGATCTATCATCCTTGAGTGTGGGATACTGCATTGGTGCTTTTGAAAATAAATAAGATGATCCTCAGGAGCTCAGAGTCTGATATTGGGAAAATTAGACAAATAAATTCAGATGCTAACAGGATAAAACTCAGTCTAAGTGCAACCACAGATTTATAGACACACACACAAACATACACATACACACACAGATACACACAAACACACACACACAGAAAGAGAGAGAGAGAGAGAGAGAGAGAGAGAGAGAGAGAGAGAGAGAGAAATTTTAAATTCAGGTACCACATGGAAGACAAAACATACTATTTTTCTTTCTCAGCCTGGCTTCTTCTTTTTCTAACATAATGATTTCCAGTTAAATTCATTTTCCTGAATTTCATTATTTCACTTTTCTTTATAGATGAATAAGATTCCATTGTGTATATGTAGCCCATTTATTTATTCAGCTGTTGGCAGATGTCTGCTCTGGTTCCATTCTGGCTATTGTGAGCACGTGGCAGCAAAGAGAGCATAGGGTTCCTCCTTCCCATATCCTCAGGAGCATTTGTTGTAAGGTTTTCATGATGGTAGCTGTCCTGACTAGTGTGGGATGGCATCTAAAGACATTTCAATTGCCTTTTCTGTGATGAGTAAGAATATTAAATAGTCTTTCATTATATATTGGTCAATTATGTTTCTTCTCTCAAGTTGTCTGTTCAAGTCATTGACCTATTTATTGACTGGATGATGATGATGATGATGATGATGATGATGATGATGATGATGATGATGATGATGATGTATGTGTGTGTGTATGTGTGTGTGTGTGTGTGTGTGTGTGAGAGAGAGAGAGAGAGAGAGAGAGAGAGAGAGAGAGAGAGAGGAGAGTTTGTTTAGTTATTGGAGTTCTCTTTATATCCTAGCTATTAATCCCCTGTTGATGTGTGGTTGGCAAGCATTTCTCTCTGCTTTTTAATCTGTCTCTTCACTCCAGGGGTTGTTTCCTTGGCTTTGCAGTAGCTTTTGAATTCCAAGCCATCCCCTTTGCCCATGGTGGTGCCATGGGATCTTTTTCACTGAATCCCTGCTTTTGCCTGTATCTTGAAGAGCTTTTACTGATGTTTTCTGGCAGTTTCCAGTCTTACACTGAGGTCTTGGACTCACTTTGGAACCATGAATATCTTAACAAAGAAACATAGGCAAGAAACTGATTGACTCTTTCACCTTCTTTGCCACTGTTTAAAATCTTTTTATTGATTCTTTGGGAATTTCACATCATGAACTTCAAGCCTACTCATCTCCCTGTCCCTTCACATCTACCTTCTGTCCTTGCAACCTTTCTCTCAAAAGAAAATAAAAAATAAATATAAAATAAATAAAATATCTTGCCGTGGAAGCTGAGAGTCACAGTGGTCAAAGAGAACACCCTTTTGATGTTTAGCTTTTACTGCTAATTGTTCATTGCACTGAGTCATTGGTCTGGTTCCAGGCCTCTCTCCTCTGCTACACCATCAATACTGGAATCTCACAGGGACTCCTCTCAGATATCCCATTGCTGCTCTGGGTTATGGAGATCTTCAGCTTTAGATCTATAGGACTGGCCCCTTCACCCACTCCAGTTGTTCACAGATGGGATAGATCCTGAGGCGGGTCAATTCAAAGCCCTGGCCCTGAGCCTTGGCTGATAGCTGAGTTGTTAGGCCCACCAGCCCTCCTGTGCCCATACAACCACGGCCAGCTTAACTGCTTTGTCCAGGCGAGGGGCAGTTCCATCCCTCGGGCTGCAGTAGGCCTCAAAGGACAGGACCAGCTCTCCTGCACCCATGTCACCCATGTCATCTCCCATGTTATCCAGGAGAGGGCTGTGGCCAACTCTATGCTGCCCTTGGACATCAACATGGCCCTAGATGGCAGCCCAGCCCAGGGATGTCACCATGGCCTCCAGTGGCTGAGCAGGCCGTTCCCCACCCACCTCATGTTTCCAGTTCCTACTCTCTTCACAGTGCACAAACCATTCTGCTTTCCTTTCTCTTCCAATTCTTCAACACATACTTGCTCATCATAGTGGTGCCTACCCACCTGTCAGCCACAACATAGCAACAGACATGCTTCCACCATCGATTTTTAAATTTAATACATTTTATTATAATCATGCTTCCTTTTGATTGTGACTACATGAAGAGAAACTTCCCAAGACCCCTCAGTGCATAGCTTTCTGAAAGTACATTCTCTCTAAAAACAACCCTAGATAATTTAGGTTAGGAGGATGTCCTTTGATTCTTCTATGTCTCCATTATCCTTCCTAGTCAAGTTCAATCAAAATGGATTATATGCTTACATGTGTAAGCTGTTTCCCTTGGAAACAGTACCAACCTTCTAATAACTTACAGTTTAGTCTTACTCACATGAGAAAAAACAGAAAGTGCCCAAGATATTTCAAGGAGGAGAAAGTTGGTGTAGAAAAATGCTTAATAAATGAAGAATGGAGAGGTCAAACAGGGAATCATGGGACAGTGACTGGAGAGAAAATAGCCCCAGGACGCAAGCTAGGTTTATGGTAGATCTGATCTTCAGGATCACCCCTAAGGTCCAGTCATTAGATCAGAGAGACAGAAATACTCTTGTCTCTATCTCCTACATTCTCAATGTCCTCCTGGCCAGCCTGTGGAGGAGTGGCATTTGACGAGTAAGGGGACAGCAACATCTGACACACTGATCAAAACCTCCCAGGACAGTGTAGTCCTTGCTCATTGACTCACTTAGGGAGTGGTTGCATTCTATGTCAGAAAAAGCTGTGGTGTGAGGCAGTATAAATAACAATTGCTCCCTTTGCCTTTTGGTCAGACAGGGACAGGGGATCATTATATAACACATGTTAGCCTTGAATTCACTTTGTAGCCCAGGCTGACTTCAAACTCATGATTCTCCTGCCTCTGCAAAGCTCTCTGAGTCCTTGGGATTACATCCATGTACCATCACAAGCATTGTTACTTGTGGTTTTACAGTTTGGGTGTCCTGTAGTCACCTAATTGTGTGTGTGTGTGTGTGTGTGTGTGTGTGTGCAAGCCTGAAAAAGATTCTAATGCACTAATCCAGCTAAATGTTGGCTTTCAAACTTGTAAATATTCATACACTCGCTTCAAGGAAAACTTACTCTGAATGAGTTGTATGGAGCATTTAAAGGCGGAGCTGTTTTGTTTAAAGCATAGGCCAGAGCCCTTGACCCCTCTAACCTTGAGACAGAGTTTGGAAACCTGAAGAAAATATTTCAAAGTCTGATCCATCTCATTATTTACAGTTGCATTGCATAGGAACACATACCTGCCCCTTTTGTGTCTTTTCAGTTCTAACTAGTGGGCATAAGGTGACCCATTCCATCTAATGCACTAGATAAAACAACATTACAGAGAGCCCAGAGAGGCCTTTATTAGACCCCAAAGAGAAGATTGCCGGGAGGACAGCTCAGATCTCTGGCTTATTAGCTGTAAACACAATCAGAAGTGGAAAGGGATTGCTCTGGCAAATTTGGAGATAGAATGGCGGGTTAACCACCCGGCTGGTGGTAGATAGTTTCTGCAAATGGAATTCTTTGAGACAAATGAGATAGGTCTAGAAATCCTCTGAAGGGCCCTCTGCATTGGTAGAGATTGTTACACGGGGAATATTTTCACTGCAGCTTTTCAAATGTTTTTCCCATTAGTTAATCCATGCCGCCCTCTGAGGGCTCTGCCTGGGAGGAAGAGGGGTCACTCCGATGCCCCCGCTTTGTCTTCCTACTCCCATCCCTTCGAACGGTACCTTTATTTAGAGAATGTTGAGCTGCCCAAGGTAGGTGCACAGCCCTTTTGCAAACGGGCCTGAAGTGAATTATCCATGAGACTCAGCATCTCTATCTCTCCCTAACTGTCCGCATGGATTCCTTGATTTGTTTTTATTTCCAACCCCCAGCACCACCAAAAACAAAACAAAACAAAACAAAACAAAAAACAACTTTCCACTTATCACTCTTTGTGTCTCAAAGCTTGGTGGAAAAAAATATTCATCATCTCAATTGTTCAAGAAAAGCTTGTAGAAATACACAAATCCTACTGCTCTCTGGACCACGAGACGCAGAACTGTGGGGGATTCAGCAGTCTAGACCAGTTGAGAAAGCAATTGGAGACTTTAGAGACATGTCCAAGTGATATTTCTCTAGAAAACATAAAAAATAAGAGGGGAAAGAGTAGAGGAGCTCAAGGCCAGGGGACCAGGAATCTGGCCTACTCCTCCACTGTGGCCTTCTCTGCCCATCCTCTGCGCCCTAGCCTCTCTTTGGAATCCCTCCCTTCCTCAGCACAACCCCTGCCCACGGTTCACCTCATTCCATTCCGTCTAGTCTCCACACCAGCGTTTCCCTCGGTGGCCCACGCTCCCCCGGTTCCCGCCACTCCCGCTCTTCCTGGCAAATGGGGGATCCTGGCCAAGGGGGCCGCCCTGACTCGGTCCTCCCCCGCCTGCACCTCCTCCCCCCGCCCCCCGGGCGGCTGGACCATAAAGCGCGGACTGCAGCCCCGGAGTCCAGCAGCCGGCGCCCCTCCGACGGCTGCGCACTGCCCTGCCCGCCACCTGCGCACTCACCGCCCCAGGCCAGCGGACAGCGCCCTACCCTGGCAGAGCCACGCCGACGCTGTCGCCTGTACAGCCCTCGAGGAGCAAAAGAGTTACCATGCCGGCCCCACGCGCGGCCGCCTTCCTCCTGCTTCACCTGGTCCTGCAGCCCTGGCAGCGGACGGGCGCCCAGGCCACACCCCAGGGTAAGTGGCCTCCCCTGGTCCCCTTTGCACCCAGCCCGCTGTCGCTGTCCTGAGATTACCTAGAGGGGCCAGTTTTGCGCTCGCTGGGTTCCTGCTGCCTCGCCATGCACCTCTCTGTTCCTCTGGGACCTGACATCTTTATGGAAAGTGATGATGAAAGTCTAGACTTTTCTCCAATTCTATTACCCAACCACAGGACCAATTCCTTAAACTATAGTTTGGAAGGGGTGCAAACTTATTTTCATCGTGCACTGCCGAGTGTACCATAGGGTCCTTGGTCCTCTGGCAGGGGATAGAATCCTAGTTGTCTGTCCCCTCCAGCCCTTTCTCTCCGGGGAAGCCCCGAGCAATGCAGCTTTGCCCCACCTGCCTCCCTGGGCTTCTCCTTATACTCAAAGGCTAACTCCCCCTCCCCCGAACTTAGTTTGATTACTTGAGTCTCTTCGGAAACTGATCTTTTTCTGTGAAGAGGTTTTTAAAAAAAATTCAATATTTGACAGGGAGTTGAAATAATTTTCAGGTAGAAAGCACTTAAATTTAAGCAAAAATTCGTATAAAGATCACAAGGAAGCAATGACTACAGCCAGGAAGCATCTCAGGGCTCTGACAGGCTGTGCACATTGGCCTTCCTCTTGACACTGGGCACCCGGGTTGTTTTACTATGGACAGAAAATGAGGAAAACTAGAAGAAGCACAGGCGGAGTAAAAAGTTTCCTTCCCGAAGCTGAGCAAAGCATGCTGGGGCAAGCAATCTGTGTTTCCTTCAGACCACCACAGTGGCCACCCATTGCACCCAATGTTATTGTATTGCAGCCAATGTAATGCCCCGAGGTTATTTTCTGTTATACAATAGTTTCTGATATATAAATTCTTGACATTGGAGCATACAACTTTGTGGTGTAGGTTACGTTTGGATTCTGCTTCTTAGACCTGGCAGTTCTGTGGATTGTGTTTAAGTTCTGGCACTTGTGTTTAAGTGATAGAACCTAACTTATCCAGTTAACTTAGTTTCTGTAGATAATCTGATTAAGTCAGCTGTCTGATAGATCCTCTTATAGAGTTATCAAGTCCGCAATCAACTGATTTAATTCACTTATCTCCTTCTCCCTCTGAGCCAAGCTGCTAGACCTAAATTAGCAGGTATTCAATTCCCATGCTCATTGGTAGCAGTAATTTCACCTGTAACACTAGAGGCTCATTGCTCAGATCCTGGTACTTTTACTGGATTGTAATAGCATTAATAGGAAACGGTAGCATCTTGTTTCCTCTTCAAAACACTCTCTAAAGTCATTGCTCACTAACCGAAGCTCAGCCTCTGGAGAGCAGCAAGTGAGTCATACGAGGAGCCAGGCAGATTGAAGTTCTCATGGAGAGCCAGCTAGATCACAGGCCTGATCAAAGTTGGAGCAGGCATGAAGCATCAGGGGTTCAGTTTGGAAGACAGTTCTCAAACTCTGAATTTACATCTGTTTCTTAATGGTGCCTTATCTAGAACAGAGTTTTCAATCACAACACCATATCCAACCTTATCCCCCATTGGTGGGATGATACATTTTCAATTCTTTAGAAATTAAAAAAACCTATTTTTGTAGCTTGGAGATGTGGGGTACTAGAAAGATACATGAGATATTTTGCTTTTCAACTTATCTAGTATTAAAATCACTTTTATGTGAGGGCTTTTAGGGGAAATAAACAGCAGAGATCCATGTTGGAAATAAATTATCTGTTTAAAAAAGTGGATATTCTCGAGTAACTACGGTTTTTCCTGTTTGCCTTAAAATTTTTATTCATTTTTTAGTAAAAAGCAATACTTGTTCATTGTAAAAATAAAAATTAACCAGAATTGCCAGAAAATAAACAAAAAAATGCCTTATACAACCTAGAAATAGGTACTGTTAATATAAAGACATTATTGAATCAACTTTTGTTTCAAATCTTTGTCAAAACAAATAAACTATAGCACAAATAAACTAAAGGCAGCATGTTATACATAAACATAATTTTGTAACTTTTTAAAACTTTATCATGAACATTTTTCTATATCTGTATGGATTTAACTACATTTCAAAAACATGGGCCAAAATTAACTTAGTCTGTTTTGTAGTTTAGGACACTAACTTTGTCACTGGTATTCTGATATCATAGATTAGACATCCAATTAGACAGTTGAAGGGATGGATAGCTTGGACTCGCACCAGCCATTGCTTTAACTGTAAAGTCTTTCTTCTCTTGACATTTTCACAGCAAAGTGGTCAGCTCAGAGGGCTTCCGTATCCCCACTTTCTAGTTTCACCTAGTTCCTTCCATACTGTACAGAATCTGTAGGATCACAAGTGATAGTAAATATTTTACCTAAGTCTGTTATCTCTCATTTCCTTCCAATACATTTCTTTAAGTAGGTTTGCTAGGTCAAAAGGTATTGTGTTTCAGAGTCTTTGATACTGTTATTTAAATGACCTTTGGAATGTTTACACTCATTTGACCTGAAGACTTGGCACAGTGATAGTGAGCCTGTCCACATGGATGAGGCCCTGGGTTCAATCCTCACTACTGGAAAAAGATAATTTTTACTAATTTAAATCTTACTGAGCAGAACATGGAAGAATACCTTGAACTCTCACCTGCAGCGTTAGGTATTGCTATATTTTTATTTTCCCCAATTTGATAGCAAAAATAGTGTTAAGTTAGCAATTCTGTCATTACTAACTAAATGGTCATATGAACATTTATTTATATACCTGTTAGACATTTGTGGTTCTTTTTTCTGTAAATTGCCTATTTTTTTGTTAGGATGCTTATCATCTTGCCGGTTTGTAAGAGCTCTCTGTCGGGTCATCAGTGTCACCGTTTTGTTTTTTTTTTAGCAATCAGACTATTGTAGACAAGAGATAGCTGTAGGTGCAGAAGTTCCTGGCCTGCCAGGGAGGTGTCCAAGCAATATCTGTGTACCTCAGTAAGCACTTGCTGTAAGTATCAATGTCATCGCTGTCAGTTTTGACAGTGGACATTCAGTGTCCCGGAACATACTGCCCAGGTCAGTGAGTCTCAGGAAGCTTTCGTCAGGAAGTGCTGCCTGGTGATGGACAACAATCCACAGCTATACAAATGCAGAGGCTACCTCTTGTAACCAGCCCTGTCCTTCTGGATACATTTGAGTCAAATGTATCACAACACTTTGTTTCATTTCCTTGATGGGAATTTTTTTTTTTTTTTAACAGAAATATTGGAAAACTCTACAGGCTCTCACAGAAGTGCCGAGTCATTTTGCTATACTCTGTCCGACACCACATGCATGTTCTCTGCCTCTTTCCCTGTCACGTCATGGAACCGGAAGATGCATTTGGCTGTGGCCCAACAGGCACCTAAAGGACCCCATTAGGGCAATTTGCTGCTTTAGGACACGAGAGAAACACGGAGCTGTTTGCTCTCATCCATTCCCTCTTGTGCTTTAAGCTTTTAGGATTTTTCCTAGTGGACATTTTCAGAGCCACTTGTTCAGCCAAATCCAATTGTGTGTTTGTAAATCTCGAGTTCTTGTCAGGGCTATAGTAAGTCATAAATATTGTGCTGTACCTCTTCTGCTGCAAATGTCCAGCCACTATTAAAGACAGGAAGAACTGGTGAATTTGTCAATGGGGAGGGGGGGATGAGGAGCTAGAGAGCAGCAAGATCAGCTCGCACTGTTTTGTAGCTTATTGTAAAATGCTCCCCCACCAATTAACAACAACAATAAAAAGCCTTTGCCCAAGGTTAGTCTTCAGTGACCACACACTTCCTTCTGTCTCTCTAGTCTTTGATCTTCTGCCATCCTCCAGCCAGAGGCTAAACCCCAGTGCCCTGCAGCCAGTCCTGACAGATCCCACCTTGCATGAGTTCTACATCATCTCCACCTTCAAGTTGCAGAGTAAAAGCTCAGCCACCATCTTTGGCCTCTACTCCTCAAGTGACAACACCAAATACTTGGAATTCACTGTGATGGGACGGCTGAACAAAGGTAAGCCGGTTTGCAGGGTTTCTGTGGTGGCTCCTGATCCAGGATTTAGGGTCTGCTTTCCATTGCTTGTTTCGTTTTGGATGCCATGTTCTGCTTATTGGACACTTACCTTTGTGAAAGTAGTTAAGAGAGAGAAATGAAGACTTGCTTATGGCCAATGTCTTTCATTACCATATTACATGAACAGTAGGTTTGGCTATGGCATTAACATACATGAATGGAGTGTGTTTTCATTGAATTCACCACTGCAGCATTGCCCACTCTTGTCCCACTGGTTTCCATTCTTGTCCCAAACAGTCCTCCTTCTGCTTCCATGTTTTAAAAGGTTTGTTTGTTCGTTGAAAGCCAATGCATTTAATTGGAATCACTTAGAGCAGCACAGGTGATGGGATTATTTAGAGAAACACCACTGAAGAAACTGTCTGCCCCTACCCGCCAGCGGCCATTAGATCTGACCACGCATAGATCTATGGGAAGAATTGGATCCTTGTGATCCTATGGTCGAATATTGACAGCAAAGCCTACCTCTCTATTTAACAGACCTGAGCGAGTATTAGATGGGGGCTGGAAGATAACAGTAAAGATGATGTTGGAGAACAGAATCAGGTCCTCTGATCCTAGAGGAACTCCTGGAATAAACTCAAGTATGACCCATGATGACTATAGAAGAGCTTGTCAGCGAGCTCTCTGTTTCCGTTCTCCCCATCTCTACGTCACCCTACCCACTGCCATTTCATTACTGCTCTCAGTCAGGATACACCCAACCAAAGACCTGTAGTGTCTCCCATTCCAAAATGTATCAGGTGCAATTGCCTTACCTTTTCAGGTCCTACAGCAGAACCATCAACTATGATCCCCACATCGGACTTCATTGTGACCTTCTCTGTAGCTGTGCTTCAGCTAGAAAGAGCATTCTTGTCTGGGCCACTCTGCCCCTTTGTACCATCTCCAAATACCAAAGCCCTGCACCCTGAAGAGCTGTCTAATCTCCACCTCTGTTTTCTTTATATGACTTTATGCTTTCTAGCTGAGAGGTACTAATTGTACTTTGCTTAGTACTTTAATTGCTTACAAGTTCCTCCAGTAAGTTATGAGCTCTTTCTCAGCAGGGACAAGACACCCTTTACCCTGCTTTTGTACGACCACAACACTTTGTAGGGGACTACAGCAGGACCCCACAGGAAACAGTTTCCATATGTGCAAGTTGAATAACATAAACACTGACACACCATTGATTGGAAATTATGGAGTTATAGTGTCTGGTACATGTAAATTGTTTGAAAGAAGTCATAATGAATCCATGTTGGAGAACTTTTGCAAACAAGAGGATATGGGTAGTGTTTCTGGTACAAATGACCTGTCAAATTCTCAGTAACACAGGTGGTATGATCTTCATACAAATGAATATTTTGTGGAAACCGTGTGGTTGGATATGTTTGAAGCCATTCTAGTATCTGGCATGGAGTCAGCTTTCTTGTTAGCACCCCATATTTGAGTCCCAGTTAAAAATCCTGCCAACTGGTCACCATGAGTACATCTGTGAATGGGTCAGCACAGTTGTCATCTCACCAGTGAGAATGATAATAGTTATCTCACTGTGATCCTGAGAATGGAAGTGTATACTGAACCCTATTAGCCTATGGGGTTCAAACAAAAACCTCAGGTTCTTAAATAGTATAATATAATATAATATAATATAATACAATGCAATATAATATAATATAATATTGGATGGATGGATGAATGGATGGATGAAATGTCTGTTATTTAGCCACGTTTCTTTTGCTGGTAACTTTGCCTGAGACAAAAACAATGGCAAGAATTGTTCCCTTGATCTTCATTTGGTTGTCACCAAGACCATTGGTGGCGTTGAAATGAAGGGTACCTCAGGAAGTTGCTACCATGACTAGAGTCAGCCATACTCTTCAGCCAAAGGATCGGAAGTATCCAGTGACTCAGGGTAGCAGTTCCGAATCTTACAAGCTAAAGACCAGTACAGCTTAAGGGAGGAGGAGGAGCTTTAGAAACCATCATTCTAGACCCAGTAATGAGTAGAGGGAAGTGGACGGTCTCAAATTCTAATGATAAATGCTGCAGACTCATTACAGTAGACTGAGCAGGAAAGACCTAACACTCACTTTCCCTTTTACATTTTGAAATATGCCTGAGTTCAGTTTTAGCAAGGTCACACGCAAAAGGTGAAAGATTTTTAAAAAACCTTTCCAAAACTATAAAAATTAGAACATAAAAGGCTAACATCGAATTGAGTTGATGTTCTTGATTTGCATGCTGGATAGGAAAGGGAATATTTGTGCTGTGTTTGGAATAAAGAAGGAAAAGGACTAAGTAAGCCCACTGTCGGGAAGACTACGAAAGACTAACAGATATCTGAGGTTAGCTGAAGTTGACTCTTTTGCTTCTGACTTACCCAGCAAAAGAAATGTTCTTCAAATGGTCAAGAAGGGTTAAAGGCAAACAAAAAATCCACAACAATAACGTCAAACTGGACATGTTAGTGCATACCAGCAATACCAGCTATTCTGTAAGATGAGACAGGAGGATCAAACATTCAAAGCCAGTGTAGGCTATAGAGTGAGCCCAGGGCTAGCCTGGGCAATTTAGCGAAACTGTCTCAAAATAAAAAGTGAAAAAAAAAAGAGGACTGGAGATGAAGCTCAGTGGTGGATGCTTTCCCAGCCCGTTCAACAGCCTGGGCTCAGTCCCCAGCACCACCCACTGATGGCCTCACCAATATCCAATACATAGTTCTAATCTAATGGTCACACAGATTAGCCCTCTGTAAACTAAATGAATCACAAAACAGAACCAAAATTCATGAATCTGGAAAAGAGACTGGAAGTATGAGGGGTGCTGATCGAGGTGAGAAGAGGCAGGGGAGGGGTCGGGGTATGCGTGTGTTCGTAGTCCAAACCAGAGTAATGTTCCTCTGATGGACTTAGTTGTTCATGCCCAGGTGGTATTCATGCCCTAGGGTATTCAGTAAAGAAAGTAATAGTGTCGCTTCTGCTGGCAACACTGGGGAGTCACAGGAAATAGATGCCACATAGCCTTCTTTCTATGAAGAAGAAAAGCAGATCCTGAATGCCTGGGAAAGATGAGCTTTAGATCAAACCCATAGAGCCGTTGTTGTTGTTGTTGTTCTTATTAATGTATTTTAGGATCACCTGGAAAAGAAATCTGTGATTTCTAAACACAAAACGGGGCTAACAAGGATAAGACACAGCGATCTTTCTCCATTTACGACAGTTTCCAAGGTGAAAGCTTAAGTAGGTGCTGTGAGAATAACATATCTTGACTTCAGAAAAATTTTATGAAGTATCTCATTTGCCTTTCCAAGTGATATAAAAATGAATATGCCAGACATGAAGACAACTAGGATTAGATAAGCCAAGAATCAATGTGGTGCCTTAAGTGATTGTGTTTACAGTTAGCACAAAGCAAGGGAGCAGAATTGAACACACCGAGGCCATCAACGTTTGCAAGGCGGCACAGTGGGGCCCAGTCAATCAGATTGAATTGAATAAGTACAAATGTAAATCATTCTCTAGGAGAGAAACTTGCCAGTGCAGGATATGAGAGAGCTGACCAAGGAGTCCTCATTAACAGCACTGAGAACCCATCAGTGTTGAGCACTGTTCTGGATGCATAGTAAAGGTGCAAAACTATTTGCTGAATGAAAGATTGCTTTTAATTTTCTTTCTTATTTTATGCATATGGACGTTTTGCTTGCATGCATGTCTGTGCACCATGTATGTGTCTGTGCACAACATGTATGTTTGGTACCCATGGAGACCAGAAGAAGAAGACAGATTCTCTGGAACTAGAGTTACAGATATTTGTGACCTGCCATGTGGGTGCTGGGAATCAAACCAGGACTCTGGAAAAGTAGCCAGGGTGCTGAACCATCTACTCTTCTAACAATTTTTAAAGGGTCTTTTAAGTCTGTAGTACCATGAATGCACATTTGGGGTAGGGCTACATGAATTCATAGTCCCACTGTAGCCTTCGCTGCCCAAGCCACAGCCACACTACTGCTTCTCATCTTGGATGCTGTGAAGCCAGAGCCTACCTCAAGAAGAGAAGCATCCATCTGGAACAAGCGTGCACAAACACACTCACACACACACACACACACACACACACACACACACTTTTTATTAAATCACATCCAAGTTGAAAAGTTAGAGGAAATAGAAAAATAAAGGAGCCAGGCAAAGACAGGAGAGATGTAAAAGTGTTTGAAGGAAATTGTTTGACATGAGGATGGGCTAGATCTGTTCCAGCTCTGAAAAGCAAGATTGGAACCCATCGGTGGGACTTGGAGGAGACAGTACTAGGAAAACCGTGCGAAACCCAAAGCTACGCATATTTTTCGGAGAGTTAATGAGCTCCCTGAGGCCAGAACCTCGCTGATGGCAGCTGCACTTTTATCAAAGGGATTTGTGAAGAAAGCTATTAAGCTGATAACTTGTCCTGCTAATATTCTGAGACTGTGTAAAGTCTAGAAAAGCCCCAGGGTGCTGAAGAAATAGTTTTGTGGCTGTCCTTTGAACACGACCTTTGGATTTGGGGCCCCTCACAGCTTCATCACTGAAAACACGTTGCGTACTATGACAACTCTCATGACCATTTAAAATAACTCCCTTCTCAGATGCTGTGCGTCTTGGACGAGCATCCCTTTCACTAACCGTTCCTCTGTCTTCTCCTTCCACCCAGCCTCTGAAAACCTTACTTATGTGAAAACTGTTAGAAGGACATTTTGAAAGAGGCTACGTTTATCACAGTCGCCCAGAGAGTTATTAGTGAAAAGCTATTTGGTGATTTTCTTTTGTATGGAGCTCCGAAGTACAGAAGTTACCATGACCCAGTACCTAGCCCATAAAAATGAATCAGTGAAGACAAGCCAGAGTTCCACCACAGAGGACACTGACAGCAAGAAGGCATTTTTAAAAATGTATAATGACCTTAAAAAGATGGCCCAAGTTCACAGTGATGGTTTTCATCTGAGACTTTAAAGTACTGAGAGTGAAGTCGTTTGCCGTTACGCTGCCTTCCTGAGCGCCCGCAGGCCAGTCACTCTCCACTCTGCTTCCCGAGCACTATCATTTCTAGGTTTGTAAAGCTGGCACCCTGCCTCATTACTTGAAAAGTCAGCATGCTATAACATTCTTACACCAAGGTCCATTTCTTCAAAAGCACTTTTTTTTTTTTCCTTTTTGAAAATTCCTTCCCAGTATAGCAGAACTTCAAATCCTCCTCACTAGGGTTTGCTCGGTGGTTTTGTTTTCCTATCAGCCACAAAGGTGGCATCTAATCGGGTTCAGCAGTTTGGGTCCCGTGTCATCTGGTACACAGGCGAGCAAGCGTAGCTCTGGCCCATCAGATCAGGCCCCTGACTGTCAAGGACACAAACAGGCTAAACTTAGAGAGAAAATTCCTCCACAGTTTTAAAAACTGGTGTGATTGTGAGGAACAATATCAAACAGCTGTGCAGTTCTCTCCAGATACCAAGGAATGCGGAGGAACCAGACCTGGCCAAGCAGGAAGAAACTGAGATGGTGACTAGGCTGGGGCCTGCCCTGGGAGAAGGAGTTTAGAATCAATCAGAAGCCACTAGGGAGCTATTGGATGAATGCTTTAAAAAGGCAAGACCTGGGCTGGAGAGATGGCTCAGAGGTTAAGAGTTCTTGGTTTTGCAGAGGTCCTGGATCCATTTCCCAACTGGCAGCTCAGGACTATCTATAGTTTAAGGTGGAGGACGCCCTCTTCAGACCTCTGCCTGCACCAAGTACAAATGTACTGCACATAACATACATCAGTGCAAAACATGTATATAACTATAAAAGTAAATCCACGCTAGTAAATAAATAAACAGGTGGGAGTTGAATCAGAACAATCCTATAGG
This sequence comes from Montemys delectorum, assembly GCA_019843815.1. Lineage (NCBI taxonomy): Eukaryota > Metazoa > Chordata > Mammalia > Rodentia > Muridae > Montemys > Montemys delectorum. Next base: position 2,324 of record JADRCD010133872.1, on the reverse strand, counting down.
ACACTGTACCGAACGGATCGATGATGGGAGGGTGAGCCAGGGGTCAGGCAGAGGAACCCAGAAATGCAGCCGAGAGAGGTGTCTGTAGGCAGGATTAGTGGACCGCCTAGCTGGCTTGGGAACTGACTGTGCTGCAGCTGGAGAAACAGAACTGTACCCAGGGAACTTTCCCCAGAGTGCTGACCTGGCAGAGGTATGGTGTTCCAGGATCAGGGGCTGGCTTCCGGATCCTGGGGGCTCTGAAAAAAGTGTGTGTTCTCTGCTTCTGGGGAGGTCAGGAGGCACCCACCCAGCAGGCTACAAGGTCTCCAGGGACAGAACTCGCTATGGCTGCTTGAGGGTCTCTGTGACTGGTGAGGACTGTGACTTCTGAGGCTGCCTTCTGGGGTGAGCTAAGGGCTCGGAGGATATAATATAGAAGTATGGAGGCAGTGAAGTACGAAATTTGCCATAAAAAGAGCAAAAATGAAAAATGAAAGCCATAAGAGAAATGAAACTCATTGGATCAAGAATGAAGCGCGTTAAATGTCAGAGCACTTGATAATTTTTCTAACAGACACTGTGAAAGTTTCCATGGTCCTCCCTGCTCCGCCCCCCTTGTCAAAGTCCTAAGCGCTTGAGGGAATGTGTCCTCTGGGAGAGTTTGCTGCATAGGCACCAAAAACACAAGGCAAAAATACGGCTCTCCTTCAGGAGCGTCTGGGCTCACGGCAGGGTTTATTGTGTGGTCTAGGACAGAGACACGCTGCTCTGTCGGCTTTCACTCATGTGAAAAGTTTTCAATGCAATCTTTTAGTTGTTCTATGAAAGTTCACAGTCACAGCACCTACTTCACTGGGTACTGTTTATAAAACTCATCTCAGCTCTCCAGTTATGAAAATAAACCAGTACCCATGTGCTCTGCAAAGATCTGTTAAAAGTGGCCATGTGCCTAAAAGATGTTTCCTTTGAAATCCACAGAAAACTTAGTTTGGGGGAGGAAAATCTAGAGTATTTGTTTTAGCTACGTGTCTTTCAGTGCATGTCTATCTTCTTAAACTGTTAATCCAGGAAGGGGAAATCATGGCTCTCAATAGAATGATGGCGTATTGGCTGAAAGTGTGCATGACCTAATTCAAGTTTAATAGACAAGTGGTATTTTTACTGGCTCGTAAAACACCAGGTATTTGCAAACCGTTCTGAGTAGTGAAGTAATTGACGTTTCAAACAGTGAAGTGGTGCTTGGGTTTGCTTTTAATTTCTCCTTCTCTTAGTTACTGTATGTCCCCGCTTCCAAGCCTGAAGCCATTATTTTAAATTAATTCACGATTCAGTTAGTAGTAAATAAAAGGGCAGGGATCCTATTTCATCCAAGACGAGAAATAAATCTTCATTTTCTTCTCAGAGGAAGTGACTCAACATTTATAATTCCCCCAAACTCAGAAGGAAAGAAAGATGGAGAGAACAGAGGGAAAGTCTCTCCCCACATGTATTCTGCAGCCATCTTCCGTCTTTTCCTGCCATGTTTATTATTTGTATTAAGTCTTCCCAGCACTTCAGGAAACTTAGCACTGAGCTACTGTAGAAGTTCCCTTCTACGGTACATCTTACAAGTACCCTTCTAGCAGGAAGCACACAGTGTTGACCACACAGACATAAGAAAAGTTCTGTCAGACCCCCCCTCCTGGCATGTGTATGTCACAGAACACAATGCCAGTTCTGTCCCTGTCCCCAAATGGAACAGTTGCCAAACGGGAAAGCAAAGCTAGAGGACTTGAGAGGAGGTGGGAAAACGAACCTAGAAAGTGTAATTTGGGCAAAGCCTTAAAATATATTGTTTTCTTTGGCCACACTGCAGCATACTAGTTTGTTGGCTAGCTGGCCTCTGTGGCAGCTCTGGCTTGGCACTTCCAGTCAGCTGAAGAGGCACCTAAGAGAAGACATTTCAACTTACTTGCCACAAGTTGCACAGATCAACAGCATCAGAGACTTAAATATGTCTCTTAAATATGTCCACTTTCTGGTTTTTAATATAAGTGTGTGTATGTGTGTGTGCTTATGCGTGTGTGTATATATGCCTGTGTACACGTATACACACCACAGCATGGATCCTGAGGATTAAACTCGAGTTGTCAGGCTTCGCAGCATGTGCCTTTACCAGCTGAACCATCTTGCTGGCTCCATTTTATTTTTTATATATAAGTAATGGACATTTCATGTAGAAAGCTTAGGCACTAAAGATGAGCAAAAAGGAAAAAAATACTCATTAAACATTCAAATTATTCAACTAGGTTTGACAGTTTTCTCTATAATGCATATACGTACATGTGTGTTTGTGTGCATAT
>JADRCD010133844.1:0-26381 GCA_019843815.1 Montemys delectorum | reverse complement strand
AAATAAATAAATAAATAAATAAATAAATAAATAAATAAATAAAGGTTTAAAAATAAAATATCGTCCTAAGCTTTTCATTATCATTTCAGGTAAGTAATATCTGTCATATCCTCTACTATAAAATCACCATAAAATAGTCTAATTAAATAGTTTCCATTGTCAATGATGTCATTTTATAATCCTTGACAAATGCCAATTTATAGAATAAGATTTTATTTAGTATGTTAAGATTATATTTTAAAAGGTCAAACCTCCAATATTACCCTTGAGCATCAGAAGCAGCTGCTTGAAAAACAACATTAAGGAGAAGATTGAGCTATGCAGTATCCAGCTTTGTATGTTACATGGAGTTCACAGGTGTACTCATCCAGAACAGTGGACACTGTGGTGCTGTTGACCTCACTGCTCACAGAAGCTGAGGTCAGCTGGATGCTCCTGTCAACAGTGGGGACTCTTCCACCAACAGTTTCATCAGTGTTCCTCTTTGGCCTCAGCAAGATAATGAAGCACTTGGGAAGAAATAGACATCCTAACAAGCCATAGCTGGATGCCAAAATGGCAAATATTTCCACAGCCACTTTGAATTTGCCTTTGGTGCTCAAGTAAGCAGGGACAAAAGAGATCCAGACAATGAAAAAGACCAGCATCCCAAAAGTGATGCATTTCCCTTCATAGTAGTTATCTGGCAGCTTGCGTGCCCCAAAGGTTGTAAGGAAACACAGCAGAGCCAGAAGGACATCATATCCAAATATGGAGCACAGAAACTCTATAGAACCTTCATTGCATTCAAAGATTATCTTTACATTTTGCATTTCAATGTTCTTCAACATGCTCGGAGGCTCCAATACCAAATATGCTGCACATACACCAATCTCTCCTACAACACAGGTCAGTACAATTAATTTTCGAAAAAAGGGGTTCATAGATATAAGACTGGTTTTGGAGATGGAAATTCTGTATGCAAAAAAGAGTGAAATAGTCTTTCCAAGAATGGAAGACAGACAAAGGCAAAAACCCAGTGCCAGAGTGACCTGACGGGCCATGCAGGACCAGTTGCTTGGCTTCCCTATGAACAGCATAGTTGACAGCACTGTGATAACTAGAGACATCTGAATGAGGAAGCTCAGCTCCCTGTCATTGGCTTTCACTAAAGGGGTGTGCCTGTGGATTACATACACAACACTGACTGCCAAGACTACAAGTGCCCCAAAGATGGAAAGGATGACGAGGGTGAATCCCAAGGCCTCCTCATAAGCAAGGAATTCCACAAGTTTTGGCACACACTTGTTCTTGTCTGCATTGGACCAGTCATTTTCACCACATGGATGACATAGCCTTTGGCCTATTGAGAAAAAATAAAAACTAGATAATTGACTATTGACTTCAATGAATTTGTCATATTTAACTTTGAAAAGTCTGGGTCAGTTAAAGACCTTAACAGGGTTTACTAGAAATCTGTTATGAAACCTATATAACATCTTAAAGTTACAATTATCAAAGTGGGCTGGTGCAGATGCTGTGACAGATTCAGAGTTGTTTTTAATATCAAGAAATGATCCTTTCTCAACTTGAGCTGTTCTTGAATTGGTTCTTTCTATTGATGAGCTCCTTTCATTTTCCTCTGTATGTGGAATAAAGAGGTCTATCTTTATCAAGATCAGCCTAGGAATGAGAAAGCCACAGCCTCAGATGTGAATCAATCAAAAGGACTGGCACACCACTGGTTAAAATCCTAGCATTTTCATTCTCTCATGTAATATCCCCTCATGGAGGAGAATCACGTATTTGCCTCCTCAAACGTGCCCAACTCTGGAAGATTATTCATTGAGTGATGAAGATAATGATGGGAAAGGAAACAATACCATCAATCCTGGTCCCTGACTGAAGAAGGCTAAGTCTGGAGCGAGGCTCTAAGTGCAAATATTGGGAGACAAAGAAAAGTTAGTCGACTTGAGCTCATGGGAGATGATGAAATCTTTTGACTAAGTGTTGAATGAAACTAGGGTAAAACAGACATGTACTTTCAAGGACTCTGACTTCTGGTCTGGATAGCCCTGAATAGAATTCTTTGTGGAGACAGTGGGACCTTTAGCAAGGGAGTTGTGTAGCTTACAGGGTGCTTCTTTCCATTACAGACCATTTTATCATCTTACATGATTACTCTTGTGGGCTATGTGGCAAAAGATAAGTGAATTTTAGTTTCTTCAACAAAATTGAATAGAAATGTAAATAAACCTGCTTTAATGTATTTCTATGAACAAAACTTCTCTATGTCATCCCCACTGAGAAGCAACTGAGCAGGCTGTCACAGAAAGTCAAGCCTTAGCCACTGTGTAATGCTTGTGCCTTCAGTGCTTAGAACCTCAGGAAATTTGAGGACTTTCTCATAGTTAGTGTTCAGTCTAGTTCAAAAACAAGTACTTAGGAGATTTTATGATTTCATTCAGATTTCACATTTTATGTGTTTTCTTTGGTGTTTCCTTATGCACATGGTTGTAAGTCATTTCCAACTGTAGTAGGAAAAACAATATTATCCTTCATTCACACTGCAAATAAAATTTAATAATTGATAGATATTAATTACTTTGCTATGCATTGCTTATATCTTCTATAAAAATGACTTCAAGGATGTCTTTGTCAGGAAATGTTTAATTTAATTGCATTACTATTCATTAAAAAGTGGATATCTTACCTGGTTTCTCTGACACATATCCATCCTCACATGGAATGCAATCAAAGCAACATATGGGTTGTCCCTGGCGAATAACCTTCCGGGTCCCTGGAGGACACGCTTTTGTGCAGACTGAATCTGGAAGCTAGCAAAGAAACAGAAGCTAGCCATAACAAGGCCTGGAAACATTTCCATTTTTGTAATGGAGAAAGTTTTTATTTGTATATTTTTGGAGACATGTTTCTCATTACAAAGGAGATGAGTGCAGGATACTAAGCAAAGATAGCAGACAAAGCATGATAATATGGAGAGCCTGGAAAGAACTTCATCCAAAGGACAGTCTTGTGATTGACTCTAGAAATGCCAAACTCTAATGACAGTTCTTTATCACCTTGGTTATGGAGACTAAATTACTATCACATGAGATGCTCTAGGTGGAACAGTTTGATCAAACTGTTCCTGATTTGATGAGACCTGTGACACCAATAAGCATCTTCAGCTTCTGAAGGATATTCCCTTCAGCAACTACATCCCAAAATACTTTATTTTTGATGATTTATATGCTTTTAATTTTATTTTAATTTGTACATGGTTTTCATGGTTTTTTTGTATTAAATTTCTTTATTAGATATTTTCTTTATTTACATGTCATATGATTTCTCCTTTCCCAGGTTCCCCTCCAACAAACAAACAAACAAACAAAAATAACAAGAACAAACCCCTGTTGCCTCCCTCTTCCCCATGCCTGCCACAAAATGTGAACATTTCATTCTTTCTTAAAAGGGGGAACAAAATACCCACGGAAGGAGTTGCAGAGGGTAACTATGGAGCAGAGACTGAAGGAAGGACAAATCAGCCTAATATAGCTATCTCCTGAGAGGCTCTGACAGTACCTGACTAATACAGATATAGAGGCTCACAGCCATCCATTGAACTGAGTAAATGGTCCCCAATGAAGGAGTTAGGCACAGGACCTATGGAGCTGAAGAGTTTGCAGCCTTTTATGACAAACAACAATATGAACTAACTAGTACCCTCAGAGCTCACAGGGATTCAACCACCAACCAAGGACTATACATGGTGGGACTGATTGTTCTGCCAAAATACTTTTTTAATTATACATAGACATTTCTTCTCTGGGCTGGCAGAAAAATGAAAACAAAATGAATTATGTTTTCCATGTGAACTATTAATAAAAACAGATAAAGTAGAGAAAGCTTAGCTTGGCATGTTCTGTTGCTCATTACATTTAGAAATTTCAAAGCAAGTATAGGCCTCTTTGTATTTTTATTTCTACATGTATGTGCATGTGAATTTAGGAATAAACCAGGAATTTGCATATCAATCTGGGGAGATAATTATTTACAAATAGATAAAATATGCTTTGGGATACATGCTTAGTGATAGCTTGAACAACCTATTAGGACCTCACTCAGTACAGGAAACTAAACTGAAACAAACAAACAAAAAAACAATAACCAAAAGCAAAATAAAAACCTAAATCAGTGATGTCTACAATACCATAAACCACCTAAGATAAAATACTTCGTGCTGTTTATGAATTTTAAATTGGTTTGAATTACATATAAATCAGCTTCATTATATGAATGCAATCTCAATTTAGTCCTCTCCTGAACTCCATATCCCGAGGACAATGGGAGAAAAAGAATCCTCCTCTAACAGGGCCTATGCCAGTATTACAAACCCCAGGACCCTGAAGTACCTGGAACCCCATAAACCAAACCAATATCCACAACTTCTGAGACTGCCAATTTTCAGAACCCCAGAAGAAACAGGAACCCAAAACCCAAAAACTCCAGAATTTACACACGTCACCAAAACACCAGTGGAGTGATATTATTAAACCTAAAGTCTCTGATCACTGCAACCACAGGCTGTTTAAGCCAGAAGATCAAAGAATAAACAAAGCAAGGGAGAATCAACCTCCCAACAAGATAAGATTGGTACTTAACCTTGTACTATCCCCAAAGCCAGATGAGTACAGGCTGGGGTAAGAAACAAACAAAAACACCCAGGGCAATATTGTACCACCAGAGCCCACCTATCGGTCTCCAGAAAACCCTGGATATTCTAACATAGCTGAAGCTCAAGGAAAGTACTTTATATTTCAAATCAAATCTTATGAAGATGTTACAAGCCCTTAAACAGGAAATAAACAAATCTCTTAAGGAAGCCTAGGAAAACAGAGAACTCTTCTGGGATACAAGAGACTCAACCACTAGCCAAGGAGCAGACACAGGCTGGACCTAGAAACCCTTCACATACTTAGAAGATATGCAGCTTGTTCTTTATGCGGTCCCCCAACAACTGAAGTGAGGCCTTTCCCTGAACCTGCTGATTGCCTATGGATCCTATACCCCTAACTGGACTGTCTTATCTGTCCTCAGTGGGAGAGGATCTAAATAATCCTGTAGCAATTTGATATGCCAGGTGTGCTTGTACCCAGGTACCTCTTTTCAGAGAAGAAAGGAACAGGGGATGATGAGAGTGTTTAAGTGATGGGAGTGTTCAAGTGTAAAGATGAATAAGGCAGGAGGGGTGCTATAATTCAGATGTAAAGTAAATAAATACTTGAATAAATAAATTTATACACAAATATTTAAATAAATATATAAATGAATAAAGCAAAGAAATCTAGAAAAACACAGTCAAGTGAAAGAAATGAATGAACATGTTCAAGACCTCAAAATGGAAATATCTATGCTTCAAATGCAAGGGCACCAACATTTGTAAAGGAAACGATACTAAAGTTTAATTATACACTAAACCCCCCACATTAACAGTTGGAGTCATCAACATCCCACTCTCACCAATGGATCAGTCATCCATAGTGAAGCTAAGTGCTGACATAATAGAAATAATAGACACTCTGATACAAATAGCCCTAACAGATATCTGCAGATCATTTCATCCAAACACAAAAGGATATTCCTTCTTCTTAGTAAACCATACAACATTCTCAAAACATTGAATATATACTTGTCACAAACCAAATCTAAAAGGATATGAGAATATTGAAAGAACCTCATGTATCTCATCAGACCACCATGAATTAATACAAGATTTCAACAAAAACAGAAACAAAAGAAAGCCTATAACTTCAAGGAAGCTGAACAACTCTTTACAAAATGATCACTGGGTTGAGGCAGAAATAATGAAAGTAAAGACTTGTCAGAACTCAATGAAAAAGAATGCACAACATACCCAAACCTGTGAAACACAATGAGAGCAGTGGTAAGAGCAAAGCTCATAGCAAAAATTGTTTTGATAAAGAAATTATAAAGATGCCAGGTTAGTAATTTAACAGCATACATGAAAATTCTAATACAAAAACAAGTAAATACACCCAAGAGGAGTAGAAGGCAGAAATAATCAATCTGAGGGCTGAAATTAATAAAACAGAAACAAAGAGATGAATATAATGAATCAATGAAATAGTTAGTTCTTTGACAAAATACACAGGACAGACAAATCTTTATCCAAACTAACTACAAAGGAGAGGGAAAGAATATCCAACTAAACAAAATCAGAAATGAAAGGGGAATTCATAGCAGACACTGAGAAAATTCACTGATCTTTATGTCATACTATGAAAATCTGTATTCAGTAGAATTGTAATATCTAAAAGAAATGCATAAATTTCTTGATAGATACCACTTGTCAAAGTTAAATTAAAACAAATTAAACAATTTAAATAGACCCATAGACCCTAAGAAAATAAAAATAGTCATTAATTTTTCTATCGGCGAAAAAAAAGGGAGGAAGGAAGGAATGAAGAAAGGAAGGAAGGAAGGAAGAAAAGAAGGAAGCAAGGAAGGAAGAGAGATAGAGAGGGGGAGAGAGAGAAATAGAGAGAGAGGGAGAGAGAGAAAGAAAGAAAGAGAGAGAGAGAGAGAGAGAGAGAGAGAGAGAGAGAGAGAGAGAAAGAAAGAAAGAAAGAAAGAAAGAAAGAAAGAAAAAACCAACCAACCTTAGGGACAGAATCCTACTTGAGTTTCAAAAAGAGAGCTAATGTTTACTCCTGAAATTATTTCACAAAATAGAAAATGGAAACCCTGATACTTAAAACAATGAAAGACTCAACAAACAAAGAATATATATACCAATATTCTTCATGAACTTATGCAAAAATACATATTAAATTATTTGCAAAACAAATTCAAGAGCACGTCAAATACATCATTCACCATGATCAAGTAGGCTTCATCCCAGGGATGAAAGTATGTTTTAACATGTGAAAATCTGTCAAATATAATCCACCATCTAAACAAACTGAAAGGAAAAACAACATGATCATCTCATTAGATGCTGAAAAGGCCTATGAAAGAGCCAAACACACCTTCTTGATAAAAGTGTTGGAGAGATCAGGGATAGAGAGACATACCTAAACTATAAAAGTCAATATAGAGCAAACTGACAATTTGCAACAAACTAAATGGAGAGAAACTCAAAGCAGTTCTAAAATGAGAACCCAGATAAGACTGTACAGTTTCCCCATATGTATTTAATATAGTACTTGAAGTTCTAACCAGAGCAATAATACAACTAAAAGAGATCAAGAGAATACAAATTAGAAAGAAAGAAGTCAAAGTATTATTATTTGCAGATGTTATGATAGTATATATAAGTGTCCCCAAAAATTCTACAAGAGAACTTCTACAGCTGATAAACACCTTATACAAAAAGTCTGGATAGAAGAAAATTTAAAAAACAAAATCTCTAGCTTTCGTATATACAAAAGACAAAAAGGGCTGAGGAAGAAATCCCAGAATTAAAGCCACACACCTATGGTCACTTGATCTTTGACAAAGGAGACAAAAGCATCTAGTAGAAAAAAAGATAGCATATTGAACAAATAGTTCCAGCTCAAGTGGAGGTTGGCTTGTGGAAGATGCAAATTGATCTATTCTTATCTACTTGAACAAAGTTCAAGTCCAAGAGTATCAAGGACCTCCACATAAAACCAGATACTCAGAATCTAGTATAAGAATAAGTGGCGAAGTGCTTTGAACATATTGGCACAGGGGAAAATTGAACAAATTGACACAGAACACCAATGGCTCAGGCTCTAAGATCAGCTATAGACAAATGGAAACTCATAAAATTGCAAAGCTTCAGTAAGGCAAAGGAAGATTTCAGTAGGACAAAAAGCCAACCTACAGATTGGGAAAAACTCTTTACCAACCACACATCTGATAGTGGTCTAAATATCCAATGTATACAAAGAACTCTTAGACTACAGAGAACCAAACAACCCTATTTAAAAGTGGAGTAGTGAGTTAAACATAGAATTCTCAACTGAGGAAACTGACATCTAACTAACTGTTCAACATTCTTAATCATCAGGGAAAGGCAATTCAGAATTGTGTGAGAGTCCGTCTCACACAATTCAGAATGGTTTACATCAAAAACTCAGGTGACAGTAGATGCTGGTGAGGATGTGGAGAAAGAGAAACACTTCTCCATTTCTGGTGGGATTGAAAGCTGATTCAACCATTCTGAAAATCAGTCTGGCAGTTTCTTAGAAAATTGGTCGTAATACTACCTGAGGACCCAGCTATACCACTCCTGGGCATATACTCAAAGATGCTCCAAAATATAACAAGGATACATGCTCTACTATGTTCATGGTAGCTTTATTCATAATAGCCAGAAGCTGAAAACAACCCAGATGTCCCTCAACAGAGGAAGGGTACAAAAAATGTGGTACATTTACACAATGGAATACTACTCAGCCATTAAAATCGATTCCATGAAATTTGCTGGCAAATGGATTGAACTAGAAAATATCATCCTGAATGAGGTAACCTAGTCACAAAAGAACACACATGGTATGTACTCACTTATAATTGGACATTAGACAAAAAGCTCATAATACTCATGATACAACTCCCAGATCATATAAAGATCAAGAAAAAGGCAGACCAAAGTATGGATGCTTCAGCCCTACTTTGAAAGGGGAAAAAATGATCAAGAGTTGTGGAGTGAGTGAGCAATCTGGAACAGAGAGAGGAGGAGGGAAAAGGGGTACAGGAACAGGTATGGGAGGAGACAGGGAGAAGTACAGAGGGTTAGAAAATTGAAAGGAGGTGTGTAGCAGTGGGGATGGTTAACTGGGAGTATCCACTAGAAAGTCTCAGATGCTAGGAAAGCAAGAGGATCCCAGGACCCAACAGGGATGACATGAGCTGCAATACCCAACAAAGGAGAGAGAGTATCTGTGGAGACCATATTCAGAAGTTAGGCATTGCCCCTGGATGTAGGAGGTAGCTACCCACCCATCTCAAAAAATTAACCCAGAATTGTTCCTGTCTAGAGGAAATGCAGGGACAAAAAGTGGAGTACAAACTGAAGGAAAAGGCTATCCAGAAACTGCCCCACCTAGGGATCCATCCCATCTGCAGACAACAAACCCAGACACTATTACTAGTTCCAAGAAGCACTTGTCGACAGGAGCCTGATATAGCTGTCCACTGACAGGCTCTCCCAGAGGCTGACCAATACAGATGTAGATGTTTGCAGCCAACCATCTAACTGGGGTCCATGGGGACCCCAATGGAGGAGTTGGGGAAGTACCGAAAGAGTTGAAGTTGTTTGCAACCCCATAGGGAAGAAGAACAATATCAACCAACCAGACCTCCACAAACACAGGACTCCCAGGGACTAAACCATCAATCAAAGAGTACATATGTAGGGACCCATGGCTACAGCTGCATATGTAGCAGAGAATGTTTTTCTCTTGTATCAAAGGGAGGGGAGGCACTTGATCCTGTGGATGCTCAATATCTCTGCTTGGGGGGAAATTCTAGGGTGGTAAGTCAGGAGTCCTTGGATGTGTGAGTAGGCAAGCACCCTCTTAGAAGCAAGGCCTGGAGGGGAAACTGGTAAAGAAGATAACATTTGAAATGTAAATAAATAAAGTAACCAATAAGAAAAGAAAGAAACACGTCCATGAAATAATGCATAATTGTATTCTGCTATACTCTTATTGGTGCCTAGGTACATTTTCACTAGAGAGTCTTCAACCAACAACGGATACAAACAGGTGTAGAGACCCAAAGGCAAAGGCAAATATTAGGTGGAAGTCAGTGAATATTGTAGAAGAGGGAGAAAGGAAAGATTCTAGGAGTCAGATGGGTCAAGGACAACACAGGAAACCCCAGAATCAAGTAATTTTGAATATTGAAGCTCAGGAGACTAAACCAAAAACTAGGGAGCCTGCTCGGGCCTGACCTGTGCCCTCTGCATGTATGTTACTGTTGTGTAGCTTGCTTTTTTTGAGGGACTCCTAACAATGGGATCAGTGCAGTTCCTGATTATTTTGTTGCCTTTTGGGATCCTTTGCCTCATACTGAGTTGCCTTTGGGTCAACACAAGTGGAGGAGCCTAGATTTACTGCACTTTTATATGCCATGTTTAGTTGATAACCATGGGAGGTCTTCCCTTTTCTAAAGAGAAAAAAAGGAGGAATGGTTGTGGGTGGGACAGAAACAGGGTGGGATTAGTGTGGGGGTAGGGATGGAGGGACATACAGTTGGGAAGTAAAAAATAATCCCCCAAAAGAAAAGCAATAGTTTAAATAAATACATATTTAAATATAAAAAGTAAAAATTAGGAAGAAATATAACCACTTTTAATTTCAAAGATAATAAAATTACTATCTTCCATTGAAACATTCTCAATATATTAAAATACTGTTGAATTATATTAAAGTTTTCATGTATATTAATATATCATAGACTCTTTACATTCTAAATAGACAAAGAACAATATAAAAAACCCATATGCTATATTAAGTAAAATAATTTGGAATATGGTTAAAAGCTCTAGGTGTTTTGCATTTATTTAATGCCTGAAAAAATACACTTTTTTCTCTGTATATATAGACAAAAATATGTCAGGCCAACTAACCATTGAAGATTCAGTGTTCCAAAAAAACTTTGAGTTCTTTGGAAGAACCAATTCGTATTTTGAACTTGTGAATTTGTATTCTCCAACTTTGACAAAGATAATTTCTCCAGTGTTATCCATGTGCCAATTGAGGATATCATAATATCCAGTTATCATATCTCCATTGTAATCAAGTTCTATTTCAGTTTCATCATGGGTAACAAATTTTATTTTTGTAATGTACTTCCATAACTAATAATGAGAAATAAGAGAATAGTTAAAAAAGGAAAAAATAATTTGTAAACATTTAAATACTTAGAAAATAAAGATTTATAAAGAAAGTAGGTTTCATATATAATTCATAGTATTCTCTTTTTTCTAATGCTATTTTTGTAACCAAGTCTGATATCCTCTAGCCATAGGTGGTAGATAAAACAGAAAGAATGTTCTGGTAAATTGAGATAAATATGCATAATGGGTTATAAAATTTAAAAAAAATGAAACCTATCTCATAACTAATTTCACATTATTATTTAATTAACATGATGACATATTAGATTATTACAACATAATAAATAGTATTTAAGACATACTAGATTAAAAAATTAGATTTAAAAATTAAAAATTTAATTTTATCTTTTCCCCTTACTTTCAGCCTCTAGAAAATTTTAATATGACACTGATGTATACTACAATAGTATGTATTTGCTAGTATAAAGTAAGCTTATATTACTGTTTAGCAGTATAATATATTTGCATCAAGAGACAGGAAAATGTTTAAAATAATTTCATTTCCCTTACTTTCCATATGTAAAGATATAAAAGTTCACAAGCATTTCTTTCTTTTGCAAATTTTAGCCTAGTAGAGAGACTGGACAATCAGGCTCTAAAAATTAAATTCTATAATGTTATGTTGCTGTTGTGTCATAGTTTCCCCCAAATTCAAACAGTTTATCATTTCAGGAAAACTCTTTAGGTTGTAAGGTAAATATCTCAAAATAGCTCTAGGAAGTCCATGAAACAGAGCAGATTCACTAATAGCCCCTTGACAGAGTAATCAAGGAAAGCTGAGAGTCCTTCTCAGAGTGTGCTAAAGTGCAAAGAAGAATCAGACAAGACAAGGTGCAAAGATGACTCTTGAGACAAGTCCATCTGCTGGGAAGAAACCAGCTGAAGTGCCTGGAAGTTATTTAGACCATCTAGGGAAGGAAACACCTTTAAGATGGCTGAAAGCTCTTCTGAAGGATCTAAGGTTTTTGTAAATTCTTACCCATGCTGGAGTTGGCCTGGGTGTTGAATCTGTCTTGGAGTCATTTCTGGTCCTGTACTTAATTCTTCACCTATATTCCTTTAGGTTACCCCAATAAAATCCATTGGTTAGCTGAGTTGGTCTTTGGATGTGTCTGAATGTGGTGTGTTTTGGGCTCCCTATCTGGGTGAGTAGATAGATGTGTGTTGCATCACCTCCACAGGAAATGCTTTTTCATATCACAATTGCTACTGAAAGAATGTTGAAAAGAGCATAGAGGAGGTAATGTCTGACTGACTTAGGAAACTGGAAATTCTTCATTTCTCAGAAAAAAAGTCCACTTTAGCTGGGCTACAAAAGACTAGTGGAAAATTGTCTTGAGAGTATACATCTGAACTGTAGGTTTCCATTGTGCAGAATGGCCATGGGCAGTGCTCCAATATAGTTCATGTGACTGATGTTAAATCTCTAGGATCAAAGAGACATTGAGAATAACCCTTTCTCAATGAGAAAACAACTCATACCTTACCTCATTAACTTTAGGTAAGTAAGAGCATGCTTTCTTTAGCATAAAGGAAATCCATAATACAGGTCATACCCTTGATCTTCACTGCCCTACATGCTGCAGTTGGATTTCTCAACCAAGGATCTAATGTGGTCTCAAGCTCTCCATAGACTGGAATTTGGAGCCTTTTGGTTCTGTTAACTATTGTGACCATAAGCAAGGCATAAACTTAACGAACATAAACTTAACTGAATATATTAAGAAAGTGTTTTAGTTATCATTTACTATTTTATTTCACCTAGCCTCTTGTTTTCTTCTGACTATTTTCCAGTCTATTCTCAATTCCCATGAAATATATGTCAAAAAATATGAAAATGTAACACTTATGCAAAGTCCATTAAATGTTTTCCCTACTCCTTATTAATAGTCAAGCAAATAAAGGGTCAAAGATTTCCATAGTCTGACCTTTTCCTTGACCATCCTTCCTATAATTTTACTTTCTTGAAATTATTGGATGGTACTACATATTTTTTTAGCGCAATATAATTCTCAAGAATTTAGAAATTCCAGGTGGATATTGAGCATGTCCCTCAATCCATAGACTAATGTATGGTTTATAGTGTAGACTTGTCTCAGGAGAAGTATGATGACAAGAAGGAACAGGAGAAGTAAAACAAGAAAACAAAAAGGCAGTGTAAATTAAAAATGTTCAAGTAAATAACAGAATTTCAAAGGTTTTCTAGTCTTGTCTATTGATTGGATAATCTTGAAACACAAATACTGTGCATTGCTTTGGATTCTTTAAAAAATATTCAATTCTATATTGATTCATTTACCAGCTTTGTAGATTCACAAAATGAAGAGTGTTACCCAGAGGAATAAGAATAGCCAGCACTGAATATAGTGTGGTCCAACATGAAAGTGAAATTTAAGTGAAAATGAAAGGGTCCTACCCAATGTGGCCTCTGGTAAATTGACAGGGTGTTATGTAAGAGTAAAGGGATAATGATCAGGAAATGAAGAAGTAACAAGTTAGTGATATTAAGTGGACCTCCTATGGGGCTGGCAGGACCAAAGCAGGATGCTCAAGTTCCTTATCTTGTGTAAATGGAAGGGATGGAAAAAACAAGCAGGAATTGAATGGATGAGACCAGTCTTGGCAAGACTGCTCATGTTTTACCAA
Organism: Montemys delectorum; assembly: GCA_019843815.1. NCBI lineage: Eukaryota > Metazoa > Chordata > Mammalia > Rodentia > Muridae > Montemys > Montemys delectorum. The sequence goes on along the minus strand of JADRCD010133844.1, from coordinate 12,862 downwards.
CAAGAATCATTTGACATATGATGAAGGACAGGCTGAAGAGACTTGAATGTCCCAGATACCAGCTATAATCTTTGTTCCCTGACATCAATCCTTTTGTGTAGGTCTTGCTATATTATATGAAGACTTCATTCTCTAGTCTTTCCTTTAAATAGATAACATAAATAGTTAAGACAAAAGATCTGGAGTATAAGGAAAATTGTATGTGATATTCAGAACTCATCATTACCTGAAGGGACATAAATATCCTGACCTAACATGAAGCTGATGCTTTGGAATCCAAGAAGTGATCTTAGATTATGAGTTGCATATTATATACAGGGAACAGTGCAAAGGAGGAAACCAGTCACTACCTCATGATTTACTCCTAGACACATTTACATTTCATTACTGTGAAGAATAACAGCATATTTTGTAAAAGGCATTACTAACTTTTTTGTGAAAGGTTTGTTATCATTGAAAATAAACCTAGTAAATTGGTGAGAAATGAGGATTTAAAATGAACAATTAAGTCATCTAGACAAATTTTGATGGTATAAAATCATATGGAAGCAAATCAGCAATTTCAGTGGTATGAACATGAGAGTAAAAATTGATTTTATATTATGCTACATCATAGGGTCAAATGACATACCTTCCAGGACTCAAAATCAGGTATGTTTTGATGTACTATATTTTCTCTGTATTTTTCTGTTATAACGGCTTGGATAAAACGATCCATCGCATGAGCCAAAAGATATACAGCTTGTCTCACGTTGTTTGTGATTCTTAGCTGTGATGTATCCAGATAGGTATTTTTCAGATCCTCCAGCTTCTCCTCTCCAGTGCAGAGCTGATCAGACATGTCATACAATCTGTCTTCTTTACCAGTCATATTCACTCTGTGGTCCACATTGTAAGGCACACTGCTGTTGGGCCAGGTACAGTTAAAAGCAGTTTGCCAGAATTCAATGGTCAAGACATCATTTGGATCCTTGCTAGGGTGTATATCATAAAGAAATTCTTTTAATCCTGGTATAACACTTCTCGGTATTGCAAATCCAATAGTTCCACCAAAATAGGGAAAATACTCAGGCTTTGCAATGAGAGCTGAGGTAATCCAGGCTTCACTGGCAATCCATGTCCTGTCAGTTATGTTATGATGAATCACTTCCAGCACAAAGGGGCTGAGGTCAATGTCAGTTGCATAAAGCACAATGACTTTGGCATTGGAACTCTTTACTGCATCAACAGCTATTTGCATTTTCTCATTGGAATAGACTTTTGGAATGGTTTCAGAGAAAGCAATACAGAGGTTGGTACTCTCCACTTTTTCCCTAATTGATTTTACTCCTTGTTTTCCATAATCATCATCAGATGCAATAGTACCAATCCAGACCCAACCAAAGTGTCTAATCAGATTCACAATGGCCTCAGACTGGAACTTATCACTAGGTATAGTGCGAAGAGTGTGTGGAAATTGAATATTGTTACTAAAAATTGAGGAGGAAGAAGCATATCCCACCTAAAATTGAAAATATTTATAGTTACTGGATAGCAGGAGCCAAAATTTAAATGAAAAGATAGCTTCTGAATATTTGAGAGGGTAGTGAACAGGGATCCCTTTGTCCTCACATCCTTCTGTAGAAAATGACTTTGTATTTGATCTTCTACTTACTAGGTGAAGATGGGGACAATTCTCACAACACTTTGATTGCTCTATCAGCAAAGAGGTTTCAGGGCTGCCTATTGTTATGATAAAGACACTTAGTATCACTAGTTTTCATGGGTAGGACTACAGCAGTGTCAGGAAGGTCTCTTGTACTTTCCTCCATCTTTCTGGACATTTTTTACTCCTCTGAGTCAGGATATCCAGTCTCTTCATCAGGTTTAGCATCTCATGAACAGAGATGATTTGCTGAGTCCAAGTCTCAATCTCTACAGTCAATGACTTTGTCTCCTGTGTGCTTTCCCTGTCTTACCTCTGATACTTTAATTCTCTTATGCTCTTTCTTCTCTCTTATCATTTCCTGCTGTCAGGAGTCCTGAGTATGTAGGTCCTAAAACTTGTCTTAAATAACATGAAAGAATGGAGTACTAATAAATCTGTTTTCCCTACCCTTCCCCCACCCCTTCATAATACCTCAATGCTCATGTTCAACTTGAAGAAGTTATGAAGAGTAGTCAACCCACTTCCCTGGGCTTTGGGGCTGGAGAGGATTATTAATAGGTTGTCTTTCTAGGGAATTTAGAAATAGTCTTCTTTGGAACATGGAGGAAATTGCCAGAATTGATTGTATAGCCATAATCTCATATGACAGAAATCTTTATAATTGTTACTAAGTTAAAGTCATAAGTTCTTATTTGGTACAGAATTTATTTTGATACTAAATCAAGGTTATCATTGGTATAAATTTCTTCTATCAATACTAAATATTTGAAAATATGGGGCTTAGACCCAGTCTTTCCTTTGCTGTTATTACAAACGGATCTGAGATGTTTAAGCCTGTGATTTTAGGGCCAAATTACAAATTCATGGCTCTGAGTTTATTGTTAGGGTGTTTTCAAGATTTTAACTAAAAATGGCTGAGAGTAGCTAACAGACAACAATCCAGATTACTTCACATAGATAGTTGGTTTCCAAAACCATCAGAAATCCACAGAATGTGATGTTGAATGGTTTTTATTCACTTGTTGAGAGTAGTCTGCTCTTGACAGCTTTCCCTGTCTGAGATTCAAAGAAGAAATTGAGCATCTATGAGTTACTCTGGTAGTGGTGAAACAGTCACCAGGCAAGAACTGCCTCTTCATCCACAGACAAATACTGTCCAAAGAAAGGACACACTTACAGGCTTAGGACAGCTTAATCTGCTAAGGCAGAGTAGGCAAATCCTTAATTTTCCTGTTTGTCCTGTCTGTCAGATATTCATGGGCCGGAAGGCTGAAGACCAATGCTCCAATGTTTTCAAGTAAAGGACTGTCCAGGTGTTCAGCAGTCTCTATTACTTGGCTAAATTTTTAGAAGCTGTGTTAGGCTTCCTATATATTTTCAATTATTATCAGTCATTCTTGGATTTCTGACAAGTTTGAAAAGCTACATAGTCCCCTAGCCAGCCCAGGATTTTTACTTTGAGAGGATGGTTTTCAGATAATATCCAATCTAAAGCCAAGACATAGTCAGGTGCAAAGTTTTTGTCTTTTAGGTTAGGATAGAAGATAGTGTTCAATTTTATTGACAAAAATGTTGGACTGGGTGTTAAATCTATCTTATAGCATATAAATAACAGTATGTAGTAGCTGTGTTCAATTTATATTTTGAGAGAAAGTTGTTTAATTTTTTTTAATTAAACAGAAAGGGTGAAATATTGCAGTATTTTCTCTGTGCAATCACATTAAGGCAGTAACAGGTCTGTGATTGGACAGGAATAGGGAGGCAGACCTAGAAGTTTAGGAATGAGGAGGTCAGAGATCAGAAGAGAAGCAGGGGAGAAATCAACATGGAAGCAGACAAACAGGAGGATGATCCAGACCATGCATGGTTCTAAACAGCCACAAGTAGTTAAAGTTTTCACAAAAGTTAGAATAATTTAGTTAAAACATTGTCTTTATCTTTTGGCTCTGAAATTACTGTATTGGCATCTTGAAAATTGTGATCTTATTGATATATAAACCTGATTGGATAATTAAGCCTTAAGAGTCATGTTTTTACTGGGTAACTAGGTACTAGATGCCTGATTGTTGGGAGTGTGTGGCATTGCCTGTAAATGAGATGATCTTGCTAGCTGGGAGAAAACAGCAGGACCCCACTGGGACAAGGTGATGTGGCTGGCCAGTACCGGCAGGGCAAGAGAGTTTGTGGAGTGATCATTTTTAATATTTCCTGCAACAGAAGAGCAAACACTCTTGTCCTATAAACTGAGAAACTCACTTTTTAAGGTACGTCAATTGTTAAATAAATGAAAAGCATGCCTTCCTTACTTTATCAGTAGTCCTCAGTTGCTCTTAGCATTTATGGAGACCTAAGAATGGAGATCAGACAACCACATGTTCCTGACACTCTTTCATGTATCTTTGCTGTAACATACCCTGTAAATGCTAACATACACTCTAGATGTTTTACCTTCTCTTCAATCCAGTTTCATGCTCTTAAGGTATCACTTCCAGTGTGATGTTCTATAACTCCCAAGATCCAATTGATTCCTTCATTTATTATTCCTTTGTTCTGTTTTCATTTTTAATCCTCTTATTGTACCTTATAATATTTATTTTCCTTTCTAACAACACAAACAGCAAATTCATTGAAGCTATTTTGTTGGAATAAGCCTCTTCAAGAAGAAGTGAAATCAAATTTCTGAGATCTAGTGAGTTATTTATCATATAAAATGCTGTAACTTGGACCTTCTCAGTCTTTGCTTCTTCCACAAGAAAATTAATATCATGATAACCTATACTTTTTAGTTTCTTAATATTGATATGTTTAACAGAAATTTTATTTTATTCTTTTTTCTAGAGTTACTAAAAGACCTTTGAAGAAGTAGATCTACAGGTTTCTAGTCTAGTTTTGAGCTTATTAGAGTTTAGGGAAGATAGAGCTCAGAGTATCTGTAGTTTGGATGAGCCATATGAAGCCCAACCCTAAGAAATATGCCAAGTCACCCACATTTCCTTGCATTCTTTTCCACAGTACTTTCCTATTCTTTCCACTCACATTTTGAGCTGTCTAAATTAAATACTGTATTTCATTGGCATTGTGGGTAATTAATGCAGCATCTGTCTACAATGAACCTGTCCCTAGATCTTTTTGATGAAGAAAGAAAGAACAAAAGAGGTAAGAAAGAAGTGAAGATAAGAGGAGGGAATATAGGATGGAGGAAGAAAAGTTGAGAGAAAAACTCCCATTATTTCAGGATCGCCAATAATCTTGCTCGTCATTCACATCAATATATCCTGAGACTTTACTGACATAGGCTTTGAAATACTTCTATAATTTTATGTTCCTAATAACTAGTGCTTTGCAATTACTTCTTCTTGTATTTATATTTGTGAATCTCTCTGGGTTTAAAGTAACTTGCTAAGTTAGCTAATGTGGAATCCCAATCTCATTTCACCATATCAGTGTGATGATTTCCCTTATGACTCTCAGGGATCAACAGAGACCCAAGGGAAAGCCTGTGCTTTATTCTAGCCACAATCAAATACCAAGTATTTCTGGATAACCTTTACTCTGCTCCATACAGTGCTCTGAGCCTAGTGACCATGTTAGTCAATGCAAGCATGATGCTCCAGCAATTTGAGAAATTTCAAGTGCCTTTGAAAATAGGCAGTGATTCACATTGACAGGGCTTGATTGAACAGAGTAACTTGGAGAACCTGGACCCATTCTATCTTCTCTCTGTAGCTTAGTGTAGCATCTCTGGACCTCATAGTTATTTGCAATAATTTCTATATGTCCTTTGTATTTCTCTCACTTTTTTCTTTCTGGTCTTTTTGAGACAGTATTTTCTTTTGCAACAGTCCTAACTGTCTTGGCACTTACTTTGTTGAACAGGCTGGCTTTGAGTGCATAGAAATTCTCCTGCCTATACCTTCCAAGTTCTGGAATTAAGGGCCTATGCTACCCCTGCTGGCACAATGTTTGTATTTCTTTCTAAGCACCAAGCACACTCTTACAAGATACCTGAGGTACTTGATAACGCCCTAGAATTCTTGAAGCAGCAACTGACATAGTTGATCCTCCTGCTCCAATAACTCCAACTAGATATTTTCCAGTGCTGTTTCTCCAGTTAGGCTTGTATTTGTCCTGCCCTGTTAGAAACACAGAAGATGACTCCATTGTTTTGGTGATGGAGAAACAGTTGTCAAATATCTGGTAGCCCAGAGTGTGATTTGGCAAAATATCCTTCCTCTCATTAATCTCCTTGATGGTGTGGATCATGGTTTTCATCCAGCGGAAACCCCGGAAATTAAACCTGGAAAAGTAAAGCATTTGTGAGCCAGTGGCCACTAAATGAGTTAGGAAAGGGGAAGCTTTTCAGGGAAGAAGCTTCAGTGAAGTGAGTGGTTACAGCATTTGCTGATGGAACGACAGGTGCCTCACATTTCTGTATATGTCAGAATCTTAAGACTTTATCTTACTTGTTCATATTTTTCCACTATATATCTGTTTCATGCTACTACATTTGGAAATCATTTGTTATTTCTTTTCAAAATTGTTCTTCTACTGACAATTTTCTTAACCATCACACCTAACAATCCCTTAGAACAGGCTTTCTTACTTCATTGAATGTCCCTGGAAACATAATTATTCCCTCATTCTGCACGTTTTTCTTTCTGGATATTAATTATAACAATAAAAATAATTTTAGTACATTAAATATTGTTGCAGAAGTTATTAAAGTTAGGATTTAAATTTCTGAATTCTATGCTTCAAGTACAAATACAACTTGTTTTGGAATATGTTTAACTGAAGATGTCTTCTTGCTGTTGTGGTGTAAAAACATATGTATCAGCCTTCTATTTTTTGTTTGTCATTTGTTAGAAAGAAATATATTGCCCCTGTAGCACATCACCATATTGTTTTTAAGGCCTTCCACATGAAGCCACACCAAAATCTCCTTTTCTTCTCATTTTCACCTGAATACTAAACATACTTTAGCAAAAATGCAAAGCAATTGTGTAACTGTTCTCTTGCTATGTTCTATAGCTAGCTGTACTATTCAATTTGATATCTTTAATTTGAAAAAAACTGTAACTTAAGAACCTAAAAGTAATTTAGGTGTTTATTATTAACAATTTGCATTTTCCTTCCTGTCTTTGTGAATGCAAATGTTACATGTGGAGAAAAGAGGTCAAAGATAAGTGTCTTCCCCAGTCTCTCTCCCCCTTATTTTAAGTGAGGAGGTTCCTTATTGATCCTGGATCTTGATTTGCCTATACCAGGCTTCTAGGAATCCCTATTGGTCTTCCTGTTTCTGCTTACTGAGCCTTTTGGTAGCACATTGTCACCACACCAAGCTGTTTTTGGGTGGGTCTAGGGCTTTTAACTAAGGTCCTCTTTCTTGCAAGGCAAGATCTTTATGAAATGAGCCATCTCCCTAAAGCAGTCTGTGTAATTTGTGTTTTGGTTTAGATTTGCTTTTCATTTAGAATTTAGCTGTTGAATTCTCCTGGTGTTGTGTACTATAAATACAGTAATGGAGAACCTATTTTCTGTTTCTTGATCCAGAAAGTGTTGATCACTGTAAGAAAGAAGGAGAATAAAGCAAAGTTTATATATGTATACATATATAAACTGGGACGAGAATAGATGTATGAGCAAAGAAATTCAAAGACCATGTATCCTAGATTATAATAGCTACACAATGCTTGAAGGATGATAGAGAACTGGGGAGAGTACAGCAGACAGACAGGTGGCGTAGGAAGTTACTACAACTAGAGAAAGACACTTGAAGTAGAAAAACATTAAAGTCTAGAAAAGATCAGTAATTCAAAGACAGAGTCAGGCAGGTAACATAATTAAGGAAAAGCAGAAAACAGAAGAGACTACACCAGAACACTGTTTATCATCTTGTTACTTAATTTCCAAGCTCATACTGATGACATTACACAGCTAAATAAGTACTGCAGTATCTTTTAGAAGTAAAGTAGGATCGCTACTTCAGCTTGTTTCTTGTTTCTGATTGCTTGGAAAACCTTTTTAGCACTTTATTCTGAGTTAATATCTATGTTTGTTGTTGAGGTATGTAGCCATTTTAGTGTACAAAAATGGGAAATTCCTTCTATTTTGATGCTGGTGTTGACATAGCATGTGTGTGTTTCTCTTCTTTTGGTTTTACTGGTGTGAAATTACTTCTTTAATGTCGTTAGCCTCATTAGAATGTAATTTTATTTCTAGTGCTTATTAAGGGGTGAAATTTGAGACAGATATTGTTTAAATTTGATTTTGTCATGGAATATCTTGTTTTTTCCATCTGTGGTGATGGAAAGTTTTGCTTTGTGTAGTAGTCTGTGCTAGCATTTGTGGTCTCTTACAGTCTGTAAGACATGTGACCAGACACTTCTTCCTACTGGTTTCAGTCTGAGAAGATGTACATAGCCCCTCAGTGACTTGAGGTTCCTAGATTCATTTCAAAATTTAAAAAAATACCAGATGTCTCTTAAATTCTTGCCAAATCAAAGAAGATGTAGAGTCCCACAGTCAACATTAGTCTGTTTACTTGAAAATGTGTGGAAGAGGTAGGGGAATGATTGATGAACCTGGAGGGAATATGTATTCCCCAAGAAGATCAACACAACTAACTAACCTTGACACTTGGGTAGTCCTACAGACTGAACCACCAACCAAAGCACATTCAAGGTCTGGACCTGGGCTCTGGCACAATGTAGCAGACATACAGTTTGGACTTCATGACAGTCCTCCATAACCTGGACCAGGGGCTGACCCTGACTCTGTTGCCTGCCTGTGGATTCAGTTCCACTAACTGGGCTGCCTTGTCTGACCTCAGGGAGAGAGAATGTTTCTAGTTATGCAGTGACTTTATGTGACAAAGTGGCACAATATCTGGGGCTGGGGAGCTCCACATTCTCAGAGGTGAAAAAGATAAGTAGTGGGAGAGAAGCTTTATGAGCAGAATTCTGGGAGAAGAGGATTTGTGGTAATCATCATGTAAAGTAAATAAGTAGAAAAGTAGATAGGTAGGTAGGTAGGTAGATAGATAGATAGATAGATAGATAGATAGATAGATATGTATGTACGTACATACATACATACATACATACATACATACATACATACATACCACACATAATATTAAGACAGATTTCTTTTCAAGATCTACAAAATATCCACCTGCTTTGAGCTTATAACTATATTTTTCCATTAGTCAAATAATTAATTAATTCTTCCCAAAGGAAAAAAGCTATCTGCCCCAAACTGGGTATTTACAATATTTAAAAACCTGGAATAATCTTCAGTATCCAGTGGTAGCTTCTCAGCTTTATGGGAACATCTTCTATTGTCAAAAATTATGAAGTACAGAGATGATACAGTAGTGTGAATAGAACTGGTATTGAAATGAGCTGTAGACCTCTTACTATGATTAAAACAGTATAGAAGTGTTGGCACTCACTTAAAGATTAACAAGGAAAACATCTCAAAGTAATTAGATGGGGCTGGGGGAGAGTTTCCTTCATTCATTGGTTTCTATTACGATTCTCACAGCACTATTACACATTGTGTATCAGTTTTCTTCAATAAAACATATTATAAATTTAACTTGTGTGTTACTTAAACAAAGCAAGATATAAAACTTTTCTTCATATCAATTCATTGTAATATTTTCAGAATAATATAAATATTCTTCATGTATTTAATTTAACCACTGCCACCTGCTACTAGAATCTTAAGAAAGTTGTTTATTTTCAAGTACGATTTCTCCAAACCACACTGTGAATTCATGGAGCAGTTATTGTTAAGTAATTGATGACACAACAAAAGTAACATTAGATTAAATCCACTCTAGTTTCTGAATACTAAATAAAGTGAGTCTTGTATGGGGTTGTCACACTAGGAGAACTTGCATTACATGAAGAAAGTGTAAACCATTTGGAGAACACTGGAACTGGGTGCAAGTAAGAGGACTGTGGGATGTTAATGGTGGAAATTAATTATATAGAACCTAATTTTAAAGAAATATGTTAAAAAATGAGTATCTACTCAACATAATAATAAATATTAAATATATCCCTAAAAAAAGCATAATGATAAAATTAGTTTTTCCAGAGGATATTTTTACTTCTAACACATTTCTATCATAGGACATACAAAATTAATTCTTTTTTATAATTGGTTTATTTTATGTGCATTGGTGTTTTGCCTTCCTGTATGTCTGTATAAGGATGTTACTTACAGTTGTAAGCTGCCATGTGGTTACATAGAGTTGAACGATTGTACTCTGGAAGAGCAACCTGTGTCTTAACTACTGATCCATTACTCCAGATCCACAAAATTATTTGTAATAAGCAAAGAATTTATATTGAAAAGAACCTACAATATGATATACATGCTGGTAATCATAGCATAAGGCAGAATGAGGAGAAATTTTATGATTTCAAGGTGAGCCTAGTCTACATTGTAATTTACTGGCACCCTAGAGTTAATGGTAAGACCTATGTCTGTAAACCAAAAAGAAAAACAACATCAATAAAAAGGTATTACTGAATTTCTCTTCTGACCTTTTGATGAAAATAAACTTCCAAAGTTCCGGTAAATATTGGAGACTAAGTCAAGTAATTCAAATGATAGAAATTTAGTGTGGAGCATTATGACATGGAGAGGACACCTGTGACTAAGTGATGACCTGCTGCAGTGATATCACAGGCATCGCTCACTTCTTGTGCCCTTCACTGTAAAAATGGAAACCATTCAGAGAGATGAAGAAAGTGTTAATTAGGGACTCATCACAAATCTCACTTTGTCAGCAACCATACTGAAGATTGCTCCCTCCAGTAATAACTTAGATTTGTCTTTTTTTATGAGATATTTTCTTTATTTACATGTCATATGATTTCTCCTTTCCCAGTTTCCCCCCAAAAAAACAAACAAACAAACAAATAAAAACAAGAACAAACTCCTGTTGCCTCCCCCTTCCCCATGCTTGCCACCCTACCCTCTCCACTTTTTGGCCCTGGCATTCCCCTACACTGGGGCACAGAACCTTCACAGGGCCAAGGGCCTCTCCTCCCATTGATGATTGACTTTGCAATCCTCCACTATACATACGCTGCCAGAACAATCAGTTTCAATAACTTAGTTTTGGATCATGTATGAAAGGAAAGGAGTTGTGATTGATACAGATATAATGATGTAAGAAACTGCCAACACAGCTATAATAACCAAACATATAATGGAAAAATCTGATATATTAGGTAATATGTCCAATACAATTAATACCTGTACTACCCTTATACTATTGACAATCTTAAGTTTATTTTAAAAACACTCAAAAATGTATATAAAAATAAAAATGGATTTTTTAATGATAATGGAATTGGAGGTTATTGTTTTGTTTTCTTTTAATTTCTGGCATTATTTTTTATGTCTAATAGGACTGTATTTGTAATTGTGTAAGATGCATATATTAAGAGACATTAGTCCTGTTCCAACTTTTATTCTCTGACGATAGTTGCTGTATTTGAGACCTGAGTATTCCATTTTTGATGTGATATCTTGCAGGAGTCAACAGTAGGGAGAAAAGTTTTCCTGCAAGTCTGAATCTTATCATGAGCACTTCCTCAGACACAAAGCAGAGTTCCCAGACTGCACACTTGAACTTGAGCTTGTAACAATTAACAGTGAAGCTGCAGCACACTGGGCAGCACTTGAGCTTCTCAAACCTCAGTGTTCACACACACCCACAGAGGTCTTCTGAAGGTGTAGATTCTCTTCTGCAGATGTGGTATGCAACCCCTGGTTCTATATGCCTAACAAGCTTTTGGATACTACTGCTTCTGTTCCAAGAGAATCCTCTAAGGAGTGACTTTCTGAGAACCTTCCATAGAAAACCATTCCCACTATAAACTGAGATTGTCAGGGCCCAGCCTTGACACAGAATAGGAGTTCTCAACTAGAAACAGGCATATATGGAAGACATATAATAAATATATGCAGACTACCTTCTGGGTACAAACTGACAAGCATTTTTTTTCAAGGCTTAAAGCTTCTCTCTCTTTTTCACTTGCTCATTCGCTTGCAGCTTGAGGCTGCATACATACTGCATTCTCCTGTTTACTCTTCTTTTCTCCTGTGAGCTTTTCTTTTCTCAAACTTCCACACTCCTATACACCTCTGTGCATTCCCCTTTCACTCTCACACACTCTTCACACACATCTCACATACACCCCATGTACACCCCTTTCACTCACATACACATTCTCTATACACACCTCACATTCTCTCTTCACTCACTCTTCAAATGCTCTTCTCATGCTCTCTCACCACTTTCTTGCACCAGTCTTTCATTGATACTCCAAAAGCAGGTAGAAAAAACACATTGTATGAATCAATTCAAAATTGCCAAATCAAATTCAAAAGAATAACCACATCCCACAAAGAATCAAGAATTACAATTGTTCCCCAAAGATTCAAGCTTCCCTATTCCACGGCCTGTAGCCAAAATAATAATTACAGATTTATCATTATTTAAACTTTAACTTTTGACTTATTATACTTCAGAGATCAGAGCTCTGAGGCCAGCTACTTGTATTTTGTAATGCTAGTTGAAGCTCTAATGATAAAAGACAGGGGCAAAGCTGCCAGGCAATGGCCAGAAAAAAACACGTTAACCCTTAACTCAGTCGTTCTGCTAGCTTTCTGTTTCCATACATTGCACACAATGACTCTCCTAAGAGTCCCAGTGTTTTGACTTAGTTTTATTAATACATAATTGTATGTATTCTGTACTTTATTATCCAGGAACTGCTCTCAAATGTTGTGCAAAACTTCTCATAACTTCAATATTTTTTTCCTTTTTTGGAAAGGAATGTTGGCTCTAATTTATTTTCCAATAATTTCTTCAAACTTTCTCTGCAAGTCAAACATTAATCTGTAACTACCATTGCACAATTATTACATTGTTTCCAAGATGAGGACACACAGCATGCACCTGGGCCATTAGGACAGTGCTGTGCTGTGCCCCATGCCTCAATTGTTCATTGTTAAAGCATCAAGGAACATCTAGTTTAACAGAATTCATCAAAGCTGATAGAGAAAGAAGTAAGAAAGTCAGATATAATAGAGTAATTATTCACACTAAGGCCAACTGAATAGCAGTCACACACAAATGAAGTCTATGCAGCCATTGTCCAGGGCTAAAGTTAGGAGAAATGC
>JADRCD010133838.1:0-11724 GCA_019843815.1 Montemys delectorum | reverse complement strand
CCCCCCCCACACACACACACAGATAGAGAGGGGGTATGACTTTGAGAAAGAGCAGGGAGAAGGAGAAATGGAAGGATTTGAGGGAGAAAAAGGAAGTGGAAAAACAATGTAATATTTTAATTTTTAAACAAGGCATCAGAATAACGCTGTTCCTCTGAGCCCTGAATTCTTTAGGTTACTTCAGAAAAGTCTGAATTCAGATAGTACAGTTCCTATTTTGTGAGATTTCTTCATTGGTCTCTGAGTTAGATTTTTCCATTTAAAAAAAGCTTAAAGCATTTTAAAAAGCCAAGATCCACTTTTGTGTTTTATTGTCCTGCCATGCTTCTCCATTCAATCCTTACTTAATTTCTTAAAACATGTGCTACTTCTATTGGTCAGTATAAAGCTAAAGCCATATTTTCTTCCCTCCTTTTTGGATGGGCCTGCCTGCCTGTCTGTCTCTCTTCTTCCTTTTCCTTTTCCTTTTTTCCCCTTCCCCTCTTTTCCTTTTTTTCCTTTCCTTCCTCTCCTTCCTTCCTTTTCCCTTCCCTTCCTTTCCCTTTCTTCTTCCCTTTCCTTTTCCATATTGGCTCATACAGGCCAGGCTGGCCTCTAACTGGCTGTGTAGCTGGTCTCTTTCTATCAGGTACTGGGATTTACAGTCATATGTTACATGTCTTTTGAACAAGGCTTCAGTAACATGAGATAGATGTTATTTATTAAGGGGCTGGTTAAGGGACATGAAAAATTCTATCAAGAAATCAGCTTTGTTTTATCTCAAGAAATTCAGACAGGAAATGATACTATGAAGACTCATGTTCTTCCTTTACAATTGGCACCATAGACACTGTGCTGACTGTCAAATTCAGAAATAACAAAGACACTTCAACCATCGCGTATGTCCTTTGGTTAAACAAATGGGAATATATTACCATTTTATTTGGTAAGGTTAAAAAAAATAAACATAGACAGTTAGCAAGGCAAGCCTAAATTTACTACAGCCTATTTTTAAAGCTCGAGATAAAAATTGAGTATTTATAAATGAGAAAACGATGTACTAAAAGTAAGACATTAAATCAATTTTAAGCCCCAACCACAATTTATAGCTGACTTTAAAACTCATGCACAAAACCTCAATCTACACAAAGGCCAGAAGCTGAATGCAGTATAATCTATGAAACTGGTGCCTTTCACACAGCCTCTCACTGACAAGGTCGTTAGATACATGATATCTAAGTGAGCAGCTTATCCCTGCTTCATTACTGATAATTAAGACAAGTAATATTTTCTTGGCAGTAATGTGTCCGTTAACAGATACTGTCTAGTTTGCATAAAATAAGCATTAATTACCATAGTACTTCTCAGACTAAAAAAATTAAGTACCTGTGTAGCATGGCTTCACTGTTTCCCCTAAATTTCCTTAAAGTATTAGCAGACTCGAGAAACATAATGTAGATAATAAGATGTTCATCTTACTCACATCTTGAGTCCATAAGGCATAGCACAATAACAGAAAAAGATTATGAAAAAGTGACTATTGGCAGTGATGCAACTTGAGACTACCATGTCAATTATCTGAACAAACATGATGCCACAAACAGCTACACTTCTTTGCTAAGACTCAAGTGACAGCACAGTAAATGTGGGAAGGCACAGAACAGTCTTTTTATGTTGGCAAGGAATAAAGTCAATTCGTTGTACCTTACTGGAAATCAAGAACCCAGGAAGCAGAAACAGAAGGAGCTCTGCAAGTTCTAGGATAGCCTAGTCTCTACAGCAAATTCCAGGCCAGCCAAGGCTACGTAGTGAGACCTTATCTCAACAAGACAAAAACAAACAAACAAACAAACAAACAAACAAGCAAAGTATGTAAGAAAAGAGCTACAAGTACATCAACAGGGGCATATGGTTAGATAAGAGTCACTGACCCTGACCAGTAATGACTGCTCTTTCCTAGGAACCAGGCTGTACCAGGTCTGTATGATGGTTAGCCATCTTCACAGAGATCCTAAGATGCTAACACTACTATTGTACCAATTTTACAAATGAGAAAAAGGTGAAGAACTTTGCCTCCTTTAACATAACAAACCAGTGGTGGGAAAGGTCTGGTGAACTCTCAAGTCAACTCTTGGTACTACAACTCACCTGCCTAACAGATTTAGGGGTTTCAAGTACTCTGTTTTTGAGAACAGTTAACCATATAACATTTTTTAAAGTATTTGTGAAAAGTACTAGAAGTCACCAGGCCATTTGTCCAGCAGCCTGAGGGAAAGATGACACTGGAAAGGAATCGTGAATGGGATAGAAGAAGTGCGCATACACGCACAGGCACATGTACCACAGTCAGGCTTGCCAAACAAGTGTCATTACCCATTGAGCTATCTTTCGGGCCACAAAATTTTCTGAAATTTTTAACCAAGTCTTCATACAAAATGGTTTCCAAGCCTGGATATAAAGATGAGGCTCATCTTTACAATGTGCCTACCCTTCCTTCGCTCCTCAGTTACTTCATCAGTAGAAAGACTGTAACATCTAATCTAAGAGCTGTGGTGAGTACTGAATGAGCCCACAGTTAATGTGCTTAGAACTGAGCCTGCCCAGCACATCTGAAGAAGGAGGTGTGGTGATCACTGACTGGGAGTTTCTGAATCATGCCTATTTGTTATCACCCCAGTCTTGAAAACACACACTAGACTACTGGTGTACAGGTTTCTTTCTTAGGTATGCTGAGGAAGAAGAGAGGTTGACAACTCTTCTGAAGGACCTTACACCTTCTAACCTGCAAGAGCAGTTAGCTGATGGTAGAGTTGTTAGCATAAAGCAGAGTGTGAGACCCTCTGAATCAATGTTCTGGGCCAGTGGTTCTCAATCTTCCTAATGATGCGACTCGTTAATTTTGGTGACCCCAACCATAAATTATTTTTGTTGCTATGCCATAATAGTAATTTTGTTTCTGTTATGAATCATAATGTAAATACTTATGTGTTCTGATGGTCTTAAGCGACCCCTGTAAAGGGTCATTGGATTCTAAAGGAGTCACATCCCAGTTTGAAAATCACTGCTTTAGACAGTGTGGGTAAGAGGAGTATACTTCAGGGGTGGGTATATGAGGCCAAAGTTTTGTAACAAAATGATTTAAATTCTGGCTTTGCTACTGAGTAGCTATGTGATACTGATACAGTTTCTTAGACTGTTCGGACTCCTCCTTACATTGATATGAAGGTACGTAAAGCTGGACCCAAAGCAACTGGTACAGTGGTTGATCACACTGCCGGGCATAAAAGGAGAGGCACAGAGAAGTCAGGTAACATTTCTAGTTCACACAACTAGGTCACACCACTAGGCAGCTGAAGCACCTTCTGCTCTGTACCAGGAAGAAAGCAACAAACGCATCAACATAGGTTCCTGCCTGCCTGAATGAGGAGCTTGAGGAGGTACCATTAGAGGAAGGATGGATGACATGGGAGATAGTTTTTGCATGACTGACTTGGACTATACAGGGTGGGATTGAGTGTACTGGCAGCAGGTATGTGGTGGAGGATTGCAAATTCGATCATCGATAGGAGTGAGGGACCTCGGCCTTGTGAGGGTTTTGTGCCCCAGTGTTGGGGAATGCCAGGGCCAATGGGTGGGAGAGGGTGGGGGGACAGGCATTGGGAGGGGGGAGGCAGAAGGGGTTTGTTCTTGTGTTTGTTTGTTTGTTTGTTTTGGAGGGGAAAATGGGAGAGGGAAAGTGTACATGTGAATGAAGAAAATACCTAATTAAAAAAAAAAAAAAAAAAGAAGATGAATACAGGGAATGTATTTGCTGAAGTCAAAGGACAACAGCACTTTTATATACCTGTGTGTGCATCAGCTTGAAAACATGATCCACTGTATAGTGCCTAGCAATTCGATTCCATGTGAGGAGTCCCATACGGTGTCAGTGCTTTGCAAATTTTGTTACTGAGTGACAAATAACTATGCATATAACTGTCCTATTTTTAAACAACTTATTACCAGAAATGACATTTATTGTTTTTGGACAAAGGGAGGAAATTCAGGGCCAACAATTTCTTCAAAGCAATAAAAGGATGTTTAAATTAATGCAGACTTTTTAATCTACTCAATATAGGATAATTCAAGTAGGCTTGTGAGGTGGAGGTGCACCTGGCCAAACCTGAGGATCTGAGTTCAATTCCTGTGACCCACACAGTAAAAGGAGAGAACCGATTCCTGCAATTGTCCTCTGACTTCCACATCCTTTATCCATGTTACTTGTACTCTCCCACAAATAAAGAATGCAATTTTAAAAAGATGATATCGCTATTAGGTAACTATCTCATCCATGAAATATATTTTTTATCCACCTACCCCCATCTCTGTGTGTTTGTTTACCCGTGTATGGGAGTACATGTGGAGGCCAGAGGCTGATACTAGTAATCTTCCTCAGTCACTTAGCTATTTATTTATTTATTTATTTATTTATTTATTTATTTATTTATTCATTCATTCGAGACAGTGTCTTTCATTGAACCTGGAACTTGTTAATTAGATAAATTCACTGGTGGGCAACCCTTGGCTAAAATCACTGGTGGGCAACCCTTAGAAATCCTTCTGCTTCTATCTTCACAGCACTAGGATTACAGACATGTACTGTATTCAGCTTTTCATGTGGGTGTTAGGAATCAGAACTCAAGTTCTGAGGCTTGCAAGGGTAGATGGGATTATAATGGTTAAATATGTCAACTTGATGAGTTCTAGAATCTCCTGGGAGATGGGCTTTAGACATGCCAAAAGGAATTACCTTGATTCATTTAATGGTGTGGGAGGACCAGGCTACTGTAGGTAGCAACTCTCTCTGGGTCAGCATCCTGGATTGTATAAAGAGGACAGAATGAGCTGAGCACAAGTTTCCTTCTGTTTCCTGATGGTGGATGCAATGTGACCAGTTATCTTAAGGGCTTTCCTTGATAGAGTATACTTTAGAACTGTGAGCCAAAATAAATCTTTCTTTTTTTAAGTTGCTTTTTTTGTGCTTTATCACAGCAATGATAAGCAACTAAGACAGTGGGTGACAGGGATCAGAACTCAGGTGTTCAAGCTTGCATAGCAAGCACTTTACCTACAGAGCGCTATTTACTTTTTTTTACAAAACAGAAACCTAGGTTTCAGTACAAAGAAAGCTTGGCAGTACTGCAGTAGTAAATATATGTATTTTAGGGAAATGGAGGATTCCACTGGCTGTTGCACAAACAATGTTTGAGCCTCTATTTTGTGCAGTCTCAAAAGAGATGTACTAGAATGCCCTCTGCTCTCTTAATTTGCCTTACATCATGAATAAGAAACCACTAAGTTCTGAATCCTGGCAGTTCAGCTGTCAGAGAGTGGGAGCCAGTGTTGTTACTCTTTGGGACTGAATCATGGCACTGGCACCTAAAAGCCATTTACTCTTGTGCTCAGGACTTTTTCTCTGAGTCTCAGATCTCGTTGATGAGAAGAAAGTGGCAAACTGCAAGGATGTTTCTGAAGTCTGAGACAACTCATATGTGTATGTGTAGAACCATCTTTTCCTTCTAGGAAAGAAGCATTATTTTGATCCCATTTCATCAGTATCTGCCTGTTATGTAGACCATAGAGAGACTCATATGTGTATGTGTAGAACCATCTTTTCCTTCTATGAAAGAAGCATTATTTTGATCCCATTTCATCAGTATCTGCCTGTTATGTAGACCATAGAGAGATTTCTGCCTGTTGATGACTATACCTGTAAATTTCCAAAGGCAGAGCAATGCCTCCTAGTCTGTGTGAAACACTACAACCACCACACAGATCAGCCTTGTGTCAAGTCTGTCATACATAATACCTTATTTAATCTTCACAACAGTTCTCTTTATTCCCATCTAAGTGGTGAGGAAACCGAGGCAGAGAGGAATTACTTCCTGGACTCACAGAACCAATAACTGGCAGTGCTTATTTTCATAGTGAGTCCATGGGACCATTTGGTCTCAGTGTAAGCCAGTGTGCCATGATTTTCAGAGTACACAGAACCTGGGGTATAAAGTGAGTGGTTTTAGACTTCCTGTGACAAGCACAAAGCAGGTGAACTTTCATATACAGAAACCTCCACATTTCCCCTGACCTTCCATTCTGACAAATACCTCAACTCAAACAGCATGTGGGAAGAAGGCTGTTTTATTACTGGGCTAAGTCACTCTTCAGGTAGGTATGAAGAGGCAGAAGCTAAAAGCATTTTCATATGGCAAGAGATTACCAATTAATAAATACTAACCATTCATTAGTATACTAAATAAAGAGTGTAATCTGGAAAGCATGTCCGAAATACTAACATGAACTTTGAGCAAGGTGCTTACATGCCTCAGGGACTGTGAAGAGCACTGTGCTCAGTGACAAAGCTAACAAGGTGCATGATTGACAGAAAACCAAAGTTTGTACATAGTCTGCTGCTCTCACAATAATGGTAAAATATGCAAACAGAATTAGAAATTCCCTTTAATTTTTATCTTTATTAACCGTATGAATTTATCTCGTTTATATGCAAATCAAATTAACATACTATGGATTTTGATGTTGCAGATTCTAGTGAGTTTTGGGTATATACTGGTTTACTCTTTACAATGGAATTACTACATAAGAGTAATAGTAGAAGTTGATTTCCAGCAAAATTCCACTAACTCTGGATGTTTAATAGATATTTATTGGGTACACACTACCTAAGACTGTGCTGTGTAGATTTAAAATACACACATGGTTACTTTCCTGTTCTATTTGCTACACAAAATCTTTAATTAACAAAATCTGACAGTTGTATTTTCTGTTCTGAAAAACTTCTCTACTTTAATATATCTGGTCAGATTTATTGTTGCACCAAAAGACCATAGTAATAAGAGGAAACATTAACAATAGTCTAAATAACATGAATCTTTCATACCCCATGGAGTATGAAAGACTGAGTTTATCTTAGAATTGGAATTCAGATTCAAGTACTTGTGTCCCAATCATCAAAGGTCATTTACTTTCAGTTAAGTAAGTAGAAAGTTGGTCCAAGCGGGTGAGGACAGAAGTGGAGCTAGGGAGAAACCACCACATGGTATACACAGTCATAGTACAATAATCTCACATTCTCACACATCAGGACTGGCATCATGGCACCTTTCTTTGTAAGGAGGGATGCTAATATTTGGATAGCTGCAATTAGTTTGAGAGTAATGAATTTCTACAAAGCATCTGTTTTTTTCTGAAGTATTGTGGTTAATGCCTGATTTGCGTGAAAATATAAATAACCTCTTGCTCAGCCTCAGAGCATCATCAAGCTTTAACAGATGGGCCCCATTTAAAAATCATTTGTTAAGATACCTCACATTTATCCAAAAGGCTGTCAATCATGATTCTATGTCTTTCTGTCATAAATTGTTTGAATCTTGTGCATTGGTAGAATTCATACCACACAGTAGTATCTATATTTAATTTGATTTGGGAAAATGCTAATTTTTTTTTTTTAGAACTCCTGCCACTAAAAAACTGATAGTTATGAAAAATAAAGCTAAGCATAAAATTAACATTAAAATGCAGTAAGATTGCAAGGAGCCAGGGTGTTTGGGAAACTACTTACAAACTATTTGGGCCTACCTGTGACTTGAATGCTTTCCTTCCCCTCTCCTTTGTACTCAGGAACGTAGAATGTTGAACAGAGGCTTGCTATGCCTGTTCTGTATTGTTTACCTACCTTTCATAAAAGGTATACAACATGATGCAGGTAATTAAAGTTTCATAGCCCACATCTCTGAAAATTCATGCCATAGGTCATCTCTAGGATTGCACCATGCCAAATGACATGGGCTCTCTAATGCTGATTTTCTACACACTGCTCAAAGCTTTTGGCTATTCTCAAAATTCTGTCTTGAGAGTCCTGTACAGAGTTCATCTTCCTTTACTTTTGAATTTAAATATGTTTTCTGATATTATTCAAACAGGTTCAATTATAAATTATAAGCTATATACAATGGCTTCTGTTTACAGTATAGATATAAAATGTAGATATATACCTAAGGCTATATATTGAAGGCTTGGTACCCAAGTGGGGGCATTTTTGAGAAGTGACTGGGTCACAAATATGTTAACTTTATCAAAAGATTAATCCATTGATGAGTTTCGAATTGAATAAGTTACGAAGAAGTGGAGCTTGCTTAGAGGAAGTGGTTGTTAGGGCATGTCTTTGAAAGGTCTCCAAGGATCCTTGTCTCTAGTATATTTTCATCTCTTTTCTTTTTTCCTTTTTGACTGCATAAAGTGAGATTTCCTTAGCCATGCTGTTTGCCATGCCATAGGCTTAAAAGTAAATCCTAAGCATGGATTGAAATCTCTAAAGTTGTGGGCCAAAATGAGTACTTTCTCCTTATTTTTGCTCAGTGACAATAAAATAACACAAGTGTCAAGTCTATCTCTTTGGGTCATATATCTCCTGTGAACAAGTTCATGTACTCAGATATTTATAAATTACTTCCACATCCATGATGTCCCATGTTTCTTATTTCAGTACAGGACACCTTGACACCTTAATTTAGTTACCTCCTCCCCCTTCACTAGGTAATTAAGTCCAGTTCATTTTATTAATTCTGATAGGTTCCTTCCTCAGGGAAGGCCATGCTGAGGACAAGGACAATTTGGCTTCTTAACACAGTTTCCTAACTACACTCCAGTTTTGTCACTCCTTTACAGTTTAGATAAACTGTAATTTTTCACATTGCTGCCAGAGTGATACTTGTAAAGCCAGAATGATTTAGTATTCTTGTATGAAATACTTAAGTAGCTTTGTATTACCCTGAGAAGAGAATCCAAAATGGATGTGGGGAGAGACATGGCTCTTTCATGAAGGGTTTCCTTTTTTTACTCAGGCTCAAACTGAAGTCTTGCCAGATATGATGATTAATTCCTGTAACTTACCACTTAGACAGATGAACCAGGATTGTTGTGAGTTCAAAACAATCCTAAGTCACCTATTGAGTTCCAGGCTAGACTTGGCTACTGAGTGAGAACTTGTCTCAAAGCAGACAGGCAGGCAGGCAGACAGACAGACAGACGAACAGACAAGCTAGCTGACTGACTAGCTGAAGTCTTAATGAAATGGATTCTTGTATCTAGTTATAGTAACTATGCCTGAATTTAGGAAAATTAAGATCAGAAGCTATACTACAATAGCAGAGAAAACTAATGTTCAGAACTACACATGTGCAATACCTAGAATAAAAACAGTGTTTGGATAAATAACACATTAGGTTTGCCAGTTATTGGTAAGAAGGACACAACTTAATTAAGGCCAAAATGACAATATGATGAAAGTTTGGCTCTGCAGATTCAGCCATTAGTGAAAGATTCGTCACCAACTGTACCAACTGGATAAATCAACTGGGATAGACAGAGGGAAGACTAAGTGAGCAAACTTTGAGAATAAACTTTCACCTGCTATCAAGAGCAGTCACATTCTTGGAGGAATTACAGAAACTGGTGAGACCATCAAGGACATGAAAGATGCTCGGATGGTGGTTCTCATCATATCCCCCTTCAACTCTCCTATGTGGTCTGTGTACAAGACAGATGGACCAAGGGGAATGATAGCTAACTATCACAAATATAATGAAGTAGTAGTTGCAGCACCTGCACTAGATGTGCTGCCCTTACTTGAGTAGTTTAACACATCTCGGTGTGTACTATTGATCTACATTTTACTTTCAGGTAGCAAGGACGGCAGTATACCTTTACAGTATTACTTCAAGGATATATTAACTCTCCAGCCCTGTCTTAGAACTTAATGCAAAGGGATCATCTTTATCTGCCTTTCCATAAAATATTACACTGGTCAATTATATTGGTAACATCATACCAGGTGAGCAGGAGGTAGCAACCACTTTGGACAAGTTGGTAACACAGATGTGCAGGAGAAGATGGGGAATAAGACTAACCAAAATTCAAGGACCTTCTACCTCAGTAAAATTTCTAGGAATACAGTGGTGTGGAACATGCAGAGATATTCCTTCTAAGGTAAAGGATAAGTTATTACACCTGGCCTCTCCTACCACCAAGAAAAAAGTACAATGTTTAGTGGGCCTATGTGGATTCTAGGGATGGCATGTCCCCTTGGTGTGCTAATCTGACTCCTATTCCAAGTAATCTGGAAGGTTGCTAGCTTTCATTTGGGCTTTTTAACAGGTCTAGGCTGCTGTGCTATTATATTAATGAACCATAGGACCACAGACAACTATTCTCCATTTGAGAGGCAGATCTGGGTCTTTAGTAGATATTGGGCTTTAGTAGAAACTAAATGTTTAACAATGATCTACCAAGTTACCATGCAACCTGAGCTGCCCATCATGAGCTAGGTATTATCTGACTCAGCAACTCATTAAAGTAGGGTATGCACAGCAGCAATCCATTATTAGGGGAAAATGGCATATGTGTGATCAGGTCTGAGCAGGTTCTGAGGGCACAAGCAAGATACGAGAAAAAGTTCCCTAAATGCCTATGGTTTCTACTCCTGTTACAATGTCATGTGTTCCCAAGCATGTACTTGTAGTCTTTTGTGATATGTCTTATGACAGGCTGGCTGAAGAAGAGAAGATTATGGCCATTTTCTGATCATTCTGCATGCTGTATTAGCACCACTCTGAAGTGTAGAGCAATGCTATTACAACTCCTTTCTGGGACAACCCTGAGAGAGATAATTGTGAAGGAAAAGCATCACAGTGGGCAGAGCTTCAGACAGTACACATGGTCATACATTTTTCTTGGAAGGAGAAATGGCGAGATGTGTGATTGTTCACTGATTCATGGGTTGTAACCAATGGACTAGCTGGATGGTCACTGATTTGGAAAATTGGTCAGAAATACATTTGGGAAAAAGTATGTGGATAGATCTTTTAAATTAGGCAAAAGATATAAAGATAATTGTGTCCTAGGCTCATGAAAAGGTGACTTCAAAGGAGGAGGAGTTCAATAACCAATTAGACAGGAAGGCCTGTTCTGTGAACAGCTGGTCTTTCTCAGGTCATTCTTGTTACTGTCCAATGGGCCCAAACAAAATGGTCATGATGGCAGAGAATGGAGGTTATGCATGGGTTTAACAACAGAAACTTCCCCATACCAAGGCTGACTTGGTTACAGTTGTTGGTGACTGTAGGATTTTCCAGAAGTAGAGACCAACACTGAGCCTCCAATATGGCACAATTTCCAAACTGAGTCTCCAATATAGCACCATTTCGTCAGGGTGACTAGCTAGAGACCTGGTGGCAGGCTGACTACATTGACCACTGCCTTTGTGGGAAGGACAGTGCTTTGTCCTTACTGAAGTAGATATTTAGTCTGGTTATGGATTTGACTTTTCAGCACTTAATGCTTCTGCCCAAACTACCATCCATAAACTTACAGAATGCCTTATCATGGCATGCCATGAAGTATTGCTTCTGCTCAAGGAACTTACTTCACAGCCAGAGACTTGTAACAGTTGGCTGAACTCATAGACTTTACTGGTCTTACTGTGTTCCTCATCATCCCAAATTAGATAGCATCCATATTACCACGCATATTCCATTTTTTCTTCTTTAAAGAAATATAAACTCATGCTAGGCTTGGTGGCATCTGCAGATGCAGAGACAGGTCTGCTTTACAAACTGAGTTTCAGGCATGCCAATGTCATTTAGTGAGACTTTGTCTCACATCAATCAATCAATCAATCAATCAATCAATCAA
>JADRCD010133816.1:0-13345 GCA_019843815.1 Montemys delectorum | reverse complement strand
CTAAAAATAAAATTAGAGTATTTGTGATCTTTGCCCTGGAGAGGTGGAGACAGGGGAATTCCTGTGGTTTCTGGCCAGTCTATCTCAATCTGTGCTCCTGGTCCACAAAGAGACCCTGAGTCACAAAATAAAGTGGAGGACATTGTCAACTGGTGGTTTATATTCACATGTGTACATACATATTGGGGGGGAGAGAAAAGTGAGGAAAAAGACAGAGAGACAGAGAGATGGAGAGAGAAAGAAACAGAGAGAGACAGAGACACACAGAGAAAAAGAGAGGCAGAGAGAGTTATAATTTTTGACCTCAAAATACTATGAACTCTTGAAATGTATCAATGCTTGTAGTATCTGAAAGACTAGATTAAAATATAATCAATTTTCATGCCTAAAATAACTATACTTTTCAAATAATGGTTTATTGCCCTAGGTACAATTCCATACAAAAAGATATTTTAAACTCTTTTTGTCCAGAGGATGGAATCTGTTAAGTTTTATGCAGCTTACAGTATTTTCAGATTGATTTTATATCACTCTAAAGGTGCCGAATTCTGGGCTCCAAAATGGCTTTCTTAAATCAATAGCTTCTTGTTAACCTCCACAAAGAGACAAGTATTGCTTTTCCTTTCAAAGCAGATGATGTAGAAAAATCTTTCAAAATTACTGAGTTACCTATTTTCATTGCATAGTAGTTTTAAGTAATGAGTAAGGAGACCTTAAGTCATAAACACAAAGAAACTGGTAAATCAGAAGCTTAGAAATAGTATAAAAATTTCGAGAACACTTTGAACTTCGTTCTTGTTGAGGAAAAGGCTCAAGTTAGAGAGCAATCTTAAATCCCAAGCAGTGATTAAGGCACATACATGACTTTCAACATGAGAATACCCTTAAAAGTTCAAAATATGCCCATTAAGTTCTAGACCATAAGAGCTAAAATGAAGTATAAGCACCTGACTTGTAAAATAAATAATTCTGTGAATAAAATGTCAATCCATAAGGGTAACAAGTAAAATGCCCCTCTTGAGGTTACATTAAGATTAAAGGGGAAAGGTCTATGTGGTCCCAGATGAGGCAATCTAACTAAAAGTAATAATAATTAAATAATATTTATACCCTGGAAAATGTTATTGTAATGAAATATCCTCATGCATGCTGGTATTAGGAGTCCAGCCAGAGGGGTGTCTCTTGCCCTGTTTCTTTAATTGTTAATGTTATTCTCTCTGGGCTCTTCTGGAAGTGCACAACTGTGAGGAGCACAGCCAGAGTACACAACAAATGATGGGTCTGTTTTCCCTGGAGAAATAAGCAAAAGTTACACAAGATTTTAAGTAAAGCAGGAAGTGCCAGGTCTGCTAATAAAATCATCCTGAGACTTTCTTTTTTCTCCCAGAAGCTCAGATTTCCATCAAAACTTACATCCTAGGTCAAAGGAGATGTGGCCATGGCAGAATGACTCTGGAAGGTTTCCCGAATCACCATGCTACTGCAGCAAATGGTACAAGATGAATTGTTCTTAATTTGCAGTCTGTTCTTAGAAAGCACTGAAAACATTAAGACAGAATAAAGCAACAGACCCACACAGTCTCTGTAAATTCATACTCAAGACAAATGTTGGATACTACTCACATTTACAACTGTGTGTATATTTTTTCCAAAATGAATCATTTTAAAGAAAGATTAATCTTCTTAGTCTACATAACAATTCCTTTGAAGTATATTGTCCCTAATGCAGTCTATGCGAGAGTGGCTGAAGAGTCAATTTATTGTTAAGATAAATCAACCTTTATATCTATCAAGCTAGAAATATATTTCCCAAAACAAACAGAAAAATTAACTACTTGGAAACAATACACATAATAATTTTGAAACAAGAGCTCTTCAATTCTGGGCTAATAAGATTCAACCAGCCTTTAGTCTTGAGGTATAAAAAAATAGTCTCTTAGTAATGATCATCATAATAACTTAGTGTTTAAATTTAGAGGAAAGAAAAATAGTTTATATGCTCAGTTCAACTTTCACATAAGGTTGGGAAAGATTCTACCCCAGGAAGGAATATCAAAAATAAGACATTTGCTCAAGTCATGCTGAGGCAAGCATGATGGTGAACTTCATGGGTGTAGGCGTAGATAGCAAAAGAATACTAGTACTTAAGAGAATTGGAGGAAAGAGGAAATGATGTAATTATATTATAATTTCAAAAAGTAAAAAATTATAAACAGGGCCATTTAGAATTTTCTGAAATTCAGAGAATCAGAACATTCACTAACCATCTTCTGCTAGATTGGACCTCCTCACTGCAACAAAGTTATCTGCAATGCAGACTCTCCCCAGAGCTCAAGGCTAGATTTCCACTTTGCTTGGATATTTTCCTTGTCCCTAACATTCAAAAGCTATGCTCTGTCCTGTTGTCTAGTCTCTCAGCACGTGAGGTCAGAGTTCATGGTCAGTCATGTCACTGCTCATGAACTCTGTATTCAACTTCCAGAACATTATCAGTGTCCTGCTCTTGTACAGATTGTCTTCAGGTACCATTAGAACAGATCTACCAGCTCCAGAGGAACCAATAAATGATGCCTAGTATCAGAATAGAACAGTTTGTCACAGTTCTTTATATGTTCAGCATCATGACAGCTGTGCCCATTACTTAATTCACTGCCTTTCCATATACTTAGGTTCAATGGTCACAGAAACTGAAAAAACACAGCTTTTATATAAACTACCCCTATCAGGAGTTAATGTGATCTATGGAAAAATTGTCTAGGTACTTAAAATTACTCTGTCTTTTATAATCTTCCATTTATGCTACTTTAGAAGAAAACATAGGTTCTGGATCTGGACAGCATAAGTTTGAATCCTGCCTCTACTAACATGGTCTTTTAGTGACATACTAAACTCTTACATCTTTGTTTCTCTATTATAAAAATGGACCAATAAAAACATCTACTCCATAGAATTGTTCTGAGGATTGTATGCATGTGTCTAAGTCATCTAATTCAGAATGTTCCACAAAGCAAGTCTTATTATTTGCTGCATTTGCTCCTGGTGCTACCTATGTCTTAGACATCACTACCCCCACTGCCCCTGTGCCTCTTTCCTCCCCAATTGATTGTTTGCTTCTATTCCACCCCAGTGCTATGACAGAAAATAAGATTATGCTAAATCCCTGCATACAACCATTTAGTCACACAGTCTTCTTCTGCCTAGATTTCTGTCCCAGACATTCAAAGCTGCTCAGTCATTCCACGAGGCATACTTCCCACCAGCAAGAATAGGAGCTTCCAGTGAGTACACTGTAATTGCTTGGGAGCACTGGAAAGGAGCAAGAAAAGCCTATGGCACAGATGTGGAGACTCCACTACAACTAGATAAGAATTTAAAATGCCCTTGGAGGAACTCACATGCTTTATATCTTGGAGCAACACTGACTAAATGATTATACATAAAAGAATTTTCTCCAACTACCATTACAAAATTGTTTAATATCTTGGCTCTTAATCTTTACATTTAGGTCAGAGGAAGGATCATACACTAAATAATGTATTCCTTTGTGTAACAAATGTACTAATGTTGCATATCTATCCCATAGAATTGAGAAAATAATAGAGAACAAAGAGATAAGAAAGAGGAAAGTCAACAAGTGAAATTATTTTTAATTTTTCATGTGTTTGTCTACAAGAATGTACGTGCCTGCAAAGGTCAGAAGATAACATTGGATCCCCTGAAATGGGAGTTAGAGTTGTGATCCACCATATTGGCGTTAGGAACTAAATCCACATCCTCTGCAAAAGCAGCAGGTTCTTTTAACCCCTGTACCATCTCTCCAGCCCTAAGTAAAACTATTTTAAGCATATTGCATACAATGAAGGAACTGGCATGTCAGGGCATTTAGTTTGTAAGTAGTGAAAGAATGGGAGGAAGCCACAACAAGAATATTTGAGATTGAAGGTAATTCATGCAAAGGGTCTGTGGTAGAGTGAACTTAATAGGATGGGAGGACAGAAAGCCTTACACACTCATTATGCTACAGACTACGCAATAAGAAAGAATAGTTCAAAAAAGGTTTTATAGGCTACTCAACTGGGAGACAGCAAAAAGTATTTTAGTAGGCCCACTATTAGGAGAAAGAGTGTTAGTGAAACATTAAGTCCCATGTCTACGACATATATTATTAGTATACATGATTAAACTCCATAAATGTCAATAAAAAAGTGTCCTAATACGCAGATGAGACCAATATTATTGGTAATTATGGGTACTGACACGCTTGTCAGGAGATCACATGAACAACAGGTACCAGTCCTCCATGTAGGACACAGAACATGGTTAGGGCTGTAGACATGAGAGTTAGGCAATGTAGTGTGGGATGGTCCCCAACCCCATCCCTAAAAGATCTTCCATGGAGGTGACATGGACAGAGCAGAAGCGCCAAGAAAGTGACTAAAAGATGACCCTGTTATTAGAAAGCTGTAATTCTTTTTTCTACACTAAAATAGTAATTTTATTTTAAAATTTAAATTCCAAAGAACATCAGTCAAACACTCTGCAAGGATGCTCTGAAATAAAGTCTTTTTTTTATCAATTCCCTTCTGAAAACCTCATTTCCAATTATGAATACAACTCAATAGTTCAGGTAAAATCTCCTTATAATGAGGAAAGAGAAGAGTCTGGGGACAGATGAATTGGGTTGCCTGGCTAAGTATTTAAT
The DNA here is from genome assembly GCA_019843815.1 of Montemys delectorum. Taxonomy (NCBI): domain Eukaryota; kingdom Metazoa; phylum Chordata; class Mammalia; order Rodentia; family Muridae; genus Montemys; species Montemys delectorum. The sequence goes on along the minus strand of JADRCD010133816.1, from coordinate 8,643 downwards.
TTTCCACTTAGCTTTGCAAGACAAGGAAAATAACCTTCATTCATCATTTATATTTATAAAAATGTCATCACGTTTCATTTGAAACGTAGGTGCACAGGAGTGCTGTGTAGCATCCTAAGTGAAACATCTAGAAAGCTTCATGTTACAGTAGGTGTGCTCCTTAAAGCAGAAAGCTCCAATTAACATGCAAATTATTTATAAATGTATCTTTACAGATAAATCTCTTCAATCTAAAAATAGGAAACCATAGCAACTATAGATTTTAATTAAAGTTTGCTACTCAAAAAGAAAAGCTTAGACAATAAAGTCTACAACTCTTTATTGCAATGGTTTAGCTCTATAAATGCTGGCTTTTAAAAAAGAAAACAATACACATCTATTTCTCCATCTTTCATGTATATGTACATCTCATAACATGAGATAATTTGGGTTTAATTTGAATATTTGAAGCTGCAATATGTCATGTTAATAGAAAGTCTACTTGAATATAATAGGAAAAAATGTAACTTTGGCTTGGGGATATTTTACAAGTCATGTGTGATAACACAGAAAAAGTTATTTTAAAACTCTTTATGACAACTATTATTGATACTTTCAATTTGGTGAATGTCAGTGGTGTCTGTTTACTGTAAAAAACTAATTTTTTTATCATTTTGTAAATAATTGTCTGAAACATAAATGGTAATCTTGAACCACACACTTTTTTAAACATTTATGAGCAGTCAAGTACTCCTCTGTACTAATATAAAAATCCCCAAGGTATATTTAAGAGAATATAGCTTTACAATATCACCTATTGATATTCTGTTTATCTTGACAATAGTATCATCTGTATCAGGGAAGGCAGAAGGGATCTAATAAACTGATGGCATGGTTTAGTCAACCAACAATCTGGTTCTCCCTATGTCAAATGGCTTCAAAGAACTCACCACTGAGCCTTACCAACACTTTGTTCAAGTGTCTAAACAACAACAAAGCTGCAAGTGAAGCCTATGTTCTTCAGTACCTAAAATGCCATCGACAACATTTTATGTGCTGTTCATAACACCACTGGTTGTTAACCAGTAAGTTCTTCTAAGACTCAGACGCAGAGACAAAGTTTAACTTAGGAAGCACTGCTACCCATTAGTGGGTCTTCCTATTTCAAGGGCAGCACTGAGCTGGCCCCTCTTGTTGATCTACACACTCTCACCATACTTGGAAAGTCTAGGCCTTAAATCAGCAGGGAATTTGTAATTAGCTGTTCTGTCCTTATAGCTCGCAGGCATTCCTACACACGTGCACATGTGCCACTTATTCATTGATTTAAAAACTGAATTATCCAGTAGAATGAGGACTGGCTTGGTGGCTAAAAAGGCTTGTGACTCTGAGAAGCCCTGAGTTATGTTCCTGGAACATGTGATAGCACCACATGTAACTCCAGTTTCAGCGGATAACAGCTTTTTCTGGCTTCTGTGGGCAGATAGTCATATGTACATTCTCACAAATAAAAGGAAAAGAAATCTTTTTAAGAGTGTACTAACACACACTAGGGTTTTAATACATTTTATTTGAGGCAGCCAAATTTCCTCATGCATTTGGCCACCATTTGCTCATTGATACCTTTTTCTGAAAGCTTTATCAGTTCTAAGACTGACCATATAGCTTTCTATCTTGGCAATGGCTTCCTTCACTAGATTAGCCTTTGAAAGTCTGAATCCACTTTGTATTTTCTCACCTCAGTGAGAGTCCAAACAGATTAGCACTCATTTCATACTGTGGTTCTCCTCTCTACATGGACTCCTTAAGGGCAAGAGTGAGTAGAGAGGTGTTCTGATCCACTCAAATACTTGATATTTGAGTAAAGATATTCCAAGCTTGAAACCATAAATTTATTTCCACCAAGTCTATTCTAGGCAATTTCCATTCCAAAAGGCTGGTGGAAATTTTAAAGGGAAGGGCAAGTTGCTATTTATGTAAAACATAGTCTGAGAAAACAATTAGTGTGTTTCTTCCTCTGGACTATAAAATGTTTAAACAGATTTTCTTTAAGAACTTACCTTACCCAGACCGTAGGAATTCCAACACTTTCTTGGATATTACTGGTTGGGAAAGGGGAAAGGCTCAATTCCCAATGCAGAAATGATGCTTCTCATGAGGTTCATTTTTCAGAAACCTATGACAAAGGAAATCAAGGGCACTGGGAAGAAGAGACACTCTGGTAAAGTCGTTGCAGGAAACCTGGGAAAGCTGACTACAACCCCAAAGGCAAGGCTCAAGGAAAGAAGAAGGGACAATCAAGTCATCCTCACCCCTTCCTCCAAGTAATGATCTGAGGATAAAAACACAGACAGGGTGCCAGAGCTAGGGGATGGAAAATTCTGAACAGCAACAGAACCTATACTGTAGGTTCAAGAGCAGAAGAGAAGGAAACATTGAGTAAAAAGTTATGAAAGGGGAAGAAGCCAGCTCAGACTGTCCAACTAAGCATGGTTTTATGCATCAATGGGCTTGTAAGTGAGTGACTGACATGCTGTAGGTGATGTCCTACACAGTTTTAGAACCATTAGACTCACCACTTAAAAAAAATCACCATTCTTTAGGGACTACTTTTACAGTAAGGAGGGCATTAGAACTGTGATCCAGGTCAGGACAAGATAAACTATGGAGCATTTCCAAAACTATTTCAACAATTCTTCTTGCAAAAATATGTGGGTCTTATGAAGGAAAATCACTATCACCTCACTCTCTTTATCAATTGATGTGGAAACTGAGACCCAGGGAAGCAAAATACCTGGATGAGTAGAGACTAAAACTCAGCACTGTCTATCCTATTCCTGATCAATTCTCTTTATTCTCTACCATTCTGTATGTTTGGATTTCAGACCCAACAACAACTTCAGTTCTATCAGGGAGAAATGCCTTTAGCCACACTTTCTTTCTTTCAATTTTCTGTCATCTTTCCACCACATCTAAGGATCCAAGTTCACTCATCCCTCTTAACTCTGTTCCCTAAATTGTTCTACGCATTCTCAGATCTAGACTCAGCTTCCAGCTCATTCTGTGGATTCCTTCCTGCTAGCTTCCTCACAGCACCTGCTGTCTCAGTGGATCTCCTTGATACTAATTATCTGCCTGCAGCAACACAATCTCCTGGCCTCAACAAACCCAGCCTCCAGTCTCATCAGAATGTTCCCCATAGCCTCTGCGGGCTCCAACCATTGCCCATGCCCTTCCCAAATATCCTGTACTCCAACCCTAGCCCTGTTCCTTCTCCACCCACTGAGCTATTTGTTGCCAGAGGCAGCATCGTGTACCCCTTCTGTAGGACAACCTTTACCACAGAAAAGTATCCATGGCAACCAGATAGACTAGGAAATGAAGCTAGGAAATGAAATTAAGTTCATAGATAATTCCCCAAAGTTAGCTTAGCCAATAGATGGTTTATTAGAGCAGTGAACCTTTGGCAAAGCTGAGCGTATTATATTTTAAATCCCCTTTGTTGCATCATGGTCTATTGGAAAATAACGTGGCTTAAGGTAACATGGCCTGGAAAGGAGAGAAGGCTTCATAGGCCTAGCTAACCTAGAGAGAAAAAAGACAGTGCCCAAAAAAATGAGGCCAATGAAGAATCAGGTTATCAGTTTGCATTGTTATTTCCATTCAACCAAATAAATTCCTAACCTAAGATATGCCAAATACAGTGTGGAAAATGAGCACATAAAAGATTTTCACAACAGTAGAAAAAATAAAGCTCACATGCATAAAAAAGATATATATGATTTACAGACTACAGAGATTATTGAAGACAATGTTACAATAATAAGCAACATATATGATCAACTAGGTCACACAATAAAAACAGTCTTCAGAAAAATGTGCCAGTCCCTCACAAGGCATTGACGTCATCTGGCTCATCCATCTCTCTCTCTCTCTATGGTTGGCATACCACTTAACCAATTTGCTGATTAAATAAAATGATGTGTCTCAAAACAGTGTGGAAGAATAAAGAACTCTGCCTATTTTTATACTTGTGCATTTTGGGGAACAAACATAAAACAAAAAGGGTATAAAATTTTAGAAATGTTACATTAAATTAATTTCAAAACTCAACTGATTTTCAGTAAATAGTAACAGATTTTCAAATTCAGAAATAAATTCACTTCCATACAGTATATATATATATAGAGAGAGATATATATATATATGTATATAAATGTATATATATGTATATATGTATACTATATATATATATATATATATATAGTACTCACTAAACACTAAAGGAATGAATGTTGCAACTAAAGTGCTGAGCAGATAGTATTTTTCTCTCTGCCCAGTTAAAATCCTTTAGCTCATTGTGTAAACTGAGTTGCCTGAGGCACACCATGCTTTCTCTCTCAAACTCCTAAAATTGGTTCTTCCTTCCTGAGCTAGGAATCAGTGTTACAGCTATCATGAACATGCTGAAGATAAAATAATCATAAACCCTTATAATAATGTAAAATAATAAGATTATTTTCCAAGCTCTGTAATATTGGCACCATGTACAGTACACAATGATTATATAAAGGGCTCTAATGTATCATAAATTGTTCCTATATCACAAAATACAATGTTATTACATTACACATTAAAATTTAAAGTACTGGAGTGGCCATAATAAGTAGTGAACCTTTCATTAAATTGTTTTTTGCCTTTTAAGCATTGCCTCCTGGTATACAAGAAGAGTGTAGGATATTCTGATTTTAGGCTTCCACGTTTTCTAAAAAATACACCTATAGCAAACAGAGACATCTTGAATCATTTCACCAACTCAGAGCTTCCTTAACTGATAGCTGTCCTTAAAGAAAGACACTTGAGAGGTGATCACTAGATCATGACATCTATGATTATGCTCCCACATGCAAAACATCATCCATAAACCATGATAGCTATGATTATGCTTCTACATGCAAAAAGTTATCCATAGATCACATTCACTTGGTGCTAAGGATATGCCTAGCATCACACGCACACACAAACAAGGCCATCAGAAAGGGGGATGGTAAACCCTTCGTTGACTGCTGTCTCATATACCTGAACTTCGGTTTTCAAACTGCATACAAGCAATCTTATTACATGACAGATTCTATGGGTCTGTCTTGAAAGGACACTCACAGAGCTCATTTAAGGATAACCTGTTAAGAAAAATACTTAAACCACAGTGAGTGCTTACATTCATCTCCCAGGTGGGAGACCTCAACTTACTGATTCCTGTCCTCAGAGTGTTTTCAATACCTGCTAAGGGCAATTACAAATCTACATTTTTTGGTTGTGTATCAAATCCAAAGCCTTGTTATGGCGAGCTCATGCTCTGTTACTGAGGTACACTCCTTGCACATTCATATTATCAACGAGACTCCTGTAAAAAATCATTGCACCATATCTGACACATGGCTAGATTCTCACTAAATGTTACTTACTTTCTCTTCATTGCAAAGTTGTTAAAAACTACAACAGTGTCAACAATTAGTAGCTCATTAGCTTGAGGTTTTAAAAGCAATTTCAAAACAACTCTCATCAAAGTTGCTAAAAGCCAGATCTTGTGTTGGGATGTGAACAGAAGCTGTCAAATAAGTGGGCTAAAACATAGAGACCTAACAGATGAGGCAAACTACATAGTATGGATGGGAAAGTTAGTTAACCAGAGCAAAGAGAAAGACTGCTCCAAATGCTTGATTACAGACTGAGAAAGAAGAGTCCATGTTTTGCCTCCTTGTTCTCTCCCTGATCAGAGATCAAGAATTTTCAAGAATGCTTAAAATCTACAACAAATATGAGTCAAAACTGCTTTAACCTTTTGTGCCACACATCAAAACACTTACATGTAAAAACTATGTTTGCCTGCAAATGTCTGAGGTGTGCTGTTACTCAAGCTATAGGAAATTTTAGAGGGAAATGTCATTATCTCATATTATCTCCCCAAATTAAAAGTCACTGCCATTGCAAGGGTTCCTTGAAAGCTGAATTAGAAGAAAGGCAAATATGTCAATCTTTAGGAAGAACACGGCTTGCTCAGAGTGTTTCCTGTCTATTCAGACCTAGGAACTAGAGTAGAAAATCAAATGGAATGAACCTTCTCTTTCTGGAGAACACATTAGTTATTATCCCATAGCTTTGCTTTGCTTGGATTCTGAGGAAAAGCCAGCTGTTTCTTTTTCTCAGGAATAGGCAGTACTCTCAACCATGTGTGAGTATATGGGATGGGAACATCTCTAAAAAATACATAGTCTATCTTTTGTTTCCTCTGGGGAATATCCATACATGGGCATTCTCAAGTACTTCCAGCATATCAGTTACTTCAGCTCTGGTTTTGTTTGGTATTTCTTATTCTCTGGTAGATCTGATTTGGTTTGATGCTTCAACTATAAATCATCAATGGGATTGAAGTCTGCAAATTAGAATAATGGAAAGCTATTCTATCTGAGTGAATTCTTCAGAAGCTTCTGTTAGATTCCAGATGAACACTGAAATATCATGTCACTTCTATTAGCTACAGAAGAAAGGACTAACAAGAAGATACTAAATCCCACCAAGATGTGCTACCCTCTCTGAGATCTTAAGCTAGCCCGTACTCAGTCTGAAACTACTTCTTATGCTTCTGGGAGGTTCCCTACCTAGATATCCACCCACCCCCCACGACATGTCAAAACACAAAAGTATCCACTCAACCATCAGCTGTATCCGTGAATATGGCTGTGACATTTCTTTTCTCTCTCTCTCTCTCTCTCTCTCTCTCTCTCTCTCTCTCTCTCTCTCTCTCTCTCTTTCTCTCTCTCTCTCTCTCTCTGCATTGCATTTGTTGGGAGAGCAGATGGAAGCAGAAGAGTCCACTGGGGATAACCAAAACCAAGAACATAGAGCCAAGGCAGCATCTATGTGTGAAATGATGGTGTCTCTACTGAAAGCAATAACTTCTGAGATAAACACTTCCTCCCACCAGTTGACAATGGAGTCCCATGTGTATAATTTCAGGTTTCTGAAATAAGCAATGATAAAGCATCTAAATGGCAGGAATAATATTCTGGGAAATGTTATAAAATTGTTACTCAACTGCCATGTATTCTTGCCCACAAATATAGGCAGAGAGAAAAGGCCACACAGACTTTGGCATTTATTTTCTCTTTATGTGTATATGTAGGTGCCTGCCTGTATGCAGGCATCTGATGCTCTGGCAATGGACGTACAGTAGGTTGTGAGTTGGCATGTGGGTGTGACATTTCACCCAAGGCATAGCGCCGCCTTACTGGAGACTGTCCATGTAGTTGACAGTGGCCGGAGGCAGAGACAGAAAGTAACTTTAATCCTGTCACAGTGGGATGAGACTGGAAATCATCTCTTGAGGTCTCTGGTTCTTTTTATGTCATTTGAGGCAAGGAGGTGTGGGTAGTGAGGACACCTTGACCTCATCAGGATCTTAATATATAAAGTATCAAGAAGGTAAGCAGAAGAATCTCAATCTTTCCCACATTGGGCAAGTGCACATTATATGTCACACATGAGAAGCAGCCACAAGAAGTCTGGGAATGAATCAGTCACGCTGTGACAGAGTCAACCACAAACATCACTGCCCAGACCCCAGAGTATTCATGAAAGGATGTGTGCTGCATCCTTTCAGGCCTTGACTGCACAGTGGTTAAAGTCAATGGTGGCCTACATAATAGTCTCAGATGTTCTAACTCCTCCCAAAGCTGTTTTCCAAAAGTGACAGCCAAAAGGTAAATTACCTCCAAGTACACCCACCTCGCCCAATCCACTGATCCCCTCAGTTGACCTATCTACCATAAACTTTCTTTCTGAAACCGCTTTGTTAACAAAATCCACATAAAATCTCTGTAGCCTTCCACTAGAGACAACCATTAGTTTTGAGTATTATTGTAAATTGTAGCAATAAGTAGGTTATCAGTGTACCATGAAATGTTTTAGTAATGTAACTGTAATGGCAATGAAGTTCTGTGAATCTTTTAGAATAATTAAGTTGATAGTGTCACTTAATGTGTTACAAGCTATATCCTATAAAACACATTTACAAAACTGGTATGATCTACACAAATGTCTATCACATCCAGGAGCTCGGTCTGCTGTCAAGAAAGTTCATCTTAACCATCTTAGCAAGGCCTTATATCATAAACCATTTATATTTCTTGTTCCTTAAGGGCCCCTAAACAAGAAATAAAACTGAAGTTTTACTCTACAGATAATATTCTATGAAAATATTTTCCACAGTATTTCTTTTATATGCTTATTTCTATTTATTTTTTACATATAATTATCTAAGTTTCCATTAAATCAAAAGAAAAACACATTTAATGCTAGGTTTGGTAGAACTAGTCTGTGAAGAATACTATCTTATTGTTTCCACAGAGAACACAGCTTCAGACCCAAACCAAGAAAGGATAGAAATTTGCAGAGCCACATTTCTCACTTCCTAGGGAGGTGGCTGGTTTCTATAGTTTTTCCCCCAGCCCCTTGTAGCACAGTCTGAGCCACCAGCCAAAGAGCATACACAGGCTGATCTGAGATCTTAGGCCCATATGTTGTAGAGGCCTGCTTTGTGTATCCTCAATGGGAGACCATGTACCTAATCCTGTAGAGACTTAAGGCCCCAGGGTAGAGGGATAC